>JANJGN010000019.1:109478720-109640929 GCA_026770705.1 Isurus oxyrinchus | reverse complement strand
TTAACGAAGGCTGCTCGGGAAACTTGTGAGTTTGCGGTTGACCCTGTGTTTTGCAGATGCCAATCCCTCAGCATCCGGATCTCCTCGGGCCAGAGCCCATGAACTGGAGAGAGGAGCAGGAGAAAAACAACCTTAAAAAGGTGGTGGGGGGAGTGGGAGTGGGGGGGAGTGGGAATGGGGGGGGGGAGTGGGAATGGGAGTGGGGGGGTAGTGGGAGTGGGAGTGGGGGGGGGAGTGGGAGTGGGAGTGGGGGGGGGGAGTGGGAGTGGGAGTGGGAGTGGGAGTGGGGGGGGAGTGGGAGTGGGGGGGAGTGGGAGTGGGAGTGGGGGGGAGTGGGGGGGGAGTGGGGGGGGGCGAGAGTGGGAGTGGGGGGGGCGAGAGTGGGAGTGGGGGGGGGGGGGCGAGAGTGGGAGTGGGGGGGGGGGCGAGAGTGGGAGTGGGGGGGGGGGCGAGAGTGGGAGTGGGGGGGGGGGCGAGAGTGGGAGTGGGGGGGGGGGCGAGAGTGGGGAGTGGGGGGGGGGGGCGCGAGAGTGGGAGTGGGGGGGGGGGCGCGAGAGTGGGAGTGGGGGGGGGCGAGGAGTGGGAGTGGGGGGGGGGGGGGGCGAGAGTGGGAGTGGGGGGGGGGGGGGGGGGGTAGTGGGGGGGGAGCAGAAACACAAGCGGCTTGTTCCATTGCTGCAACAGGCGCTGGGCGGCCAGAGGTTGACGGCGCCGCAGCCTCCCCCCCGGACGGGCTGCTCCTCAGCCCCTTTCCCTCCACTTGCTGCTGTTTAAAGGCTGTAGGGAGCCGGGAATCACTGAGGAAACTTCACAGCGGCAACCGCCAGGGACACCGGCTGCAGCTGTAGAACAGAGAGAGAGAGAGAGAGAGAGACCCACCCCCCACACACCCCCCCCCTCTCCCCGCCCCCCCCCCCCCACCACATACCATCCCCCCCCCCCCACCCCACCCCCCCCCCCCACACACACACACACCCCCCCCCTCTCCCCCCCCCCCCCCACACACACACACACACACACACACCCCCCCCACACACACACACACACACACACACACCCCCCCCCACACACACACCACACACACACACACACCACACCACCCCCCCACAACTGGCCGGGCACTTGTACTTACCCCGTGGTTACAACAAGGAGAAAGTTTCTCCGTCTTGCTGAGGCGGTGAAGTGGCGGGTCCGGTCGGGTCCGGGTCGGGTCCGGTGCTGCCCCCTCTCCCTCTCCCTCTCCCCCCCTCACAGACGGTGCACGATCCTCACAACATCACCAACTCCGCACAGCTCACCCGAGGGTGCTCCCCGCATCAGAGTGGGAGCTTCACCCACACGCGGCTTCCTTCAGGTTCAGCTGGTATCAGCCCCCACCCCCTCCCTCCCTCCCTCCCCTCCCCTCCCCTCCCCCTCCCTACCCCACCCCACCGTCTTGGTCCAGGAGGCTGGGCCACTTCGAACTGTCACCGGCTCCGGGCGCCGCCCCTTCCCGCCTCTCATTCCCCCCCGCGATCTCTCTCTCTCCTCGCGCCGTCCGTTTGTCAGCCCGCCCCTCCTCCTCCTCCTCAATGCGCAGGCGCCCCGCCTCCAGGGCCCCACGTGTGTCCACCCCCTCTCTGAATCACCCGCCGCTCATTGGTCCCTTTCCGCCCTGCCGCCTTTTTTTTTCTGGCCTCCCCTGACGCCGCTGATTGGCCTACTCTACCAGGCGTCGCTGATTGGTTTCCTTTTGCCGGGCCCCGATTGGCCTCCTCCGCCCCCCCCCCCTCCGCCGCTGCTGACTGGTTTTCCCCCCCACCCCCCCCCTCACCTTGTCATAGCCGCCGTTGATTGGTCCCCTCCGTCCCAGCCGCCGCTGATTGGCCGGTCAGCCCCCCCCGGAAATCCGCGTTGTCAAATCAAACCTCACCTCTACCACCCCCGCCCCTCGCCACTCCCCCACCCTGTGAGGTCTGGTTTAAACCTTATCAGAATGTTAGCTCCATTCCCCTTAATGCAGTTCAAGGAGCAAAGTTACCTTTTAAATAAAAATGCAGCAGTTTCATTTGTTTGCCAAGTTAAAAAGTTGCAAACGCCTGATGAACACTCGCAGAGTAAATCTGAACATTCACCTTAATCCAGAGGGGATCGTTTCGTGCCAGGAGCAACTGGCCGGTCTTTTCAATGCCACTCGAATAGAAGTAAAATGCTCTGGATGCTGGAAAAAAATGAAACAAAAACGAAAGATGCTGGAAAAACTCTGCCAGCGTCTGTGGAGAGAGAAACAGGGTTAACGTTTCGAGTCTGCTGACTCTTCTTCAGAGCTAAAGAGAAGTAAAAATGTGTTTAAATTTAACTGCAGCACCTCCAGCAGAGAAACTTTGGGCACTTAAGTCAAACTAAGGGCATCCTCAGGTACTGGGAAGAGCATTGTAATGAATTGGTAACTGAACCAACAGGCTGCAAATGAGACACGTCGACATAATGGGCTGCAGAGGGCTGACCGAACCAGCACTTGGTCAATGGGAAGAAATTGTGTCCTCACTTAATTATTAGGGGAAACAGTTTGGTATTGAGATTCAGACAATATCCAAGTCTATTCGCCTTTTAAGTGGTGATCAGTGAAGAGCAGGATGTTCTTCTCCTGTTCTGCTCAATATTTATCCATCAACTAACACCACCAAAGAGCAAGAACTGGTCCTTTATGCCGCTAAGATAAAAGCAAAATACTGCTGATGCTGGAAAACCTGAAACAAAAAGAGAAAATGCTGGAAAAACTCAGCAGGTCTAACAGCATCTGCGGAGAGAAAGACAGAGTTAATGTTTCGAATCCGTATGACTTCTTCAGAGCTAAAGAGAAGTAAAAATATGATGAAATTTATACTATTTAAGGGGATTGGAGCAGGAGAAGCTGGATAGAAGGCCAGCGATAGGTGGAGGCAAGGGAGTGATTAGCAAAGATGTCATAAACAAAAGGACAAAGGGTGTGTTAATGGCCTTCTATCCAGCTTCTCCTGCTCCACCTTTCTTAAACAGTATGAATTTCATCACATTTTTACTTCTCTTTAGCTCTGAAGAAGAGTCAGATGGACTTGAAACATTAACTTTGTCTTTCTCTCCACAGATGCTATTAGGCCTGCTGAGTTTTTCCAGCATTTTCTGTTTTTGTTGTCCTTTTTGTCAGCATCAGCACCTTCTTTAGTCTTCACTAGTACCATTGACACTCCCTTTGTATTATGTCCATGACATTTTGGTCAATTTCTCCTTAGCTCCCACCTATTGCTGACCTACTATCCTGCTTTCCTGCTCCGCCCCCTCCACCCTTAAACAATATAAACTCCATCACGTTCATACTTCTCTTTAGTTCTGAAGAAGAGTCATACAGACTCGAAATGTTAACTCTGTTTCTCTCTCCACAGATGCCGTGAGGCCTGCTGAGTTTTTCCAGCATTTTCTATTTTCATTTAGTAATTTATCTCGCTGCCTTTTGTGGGACCTTGCTGTGAATCTATTTGTTTCTGCGTGTCCCTATGTTACAACAGCAATTACAATTCAACATTAATCATTAGCTTTTTAAGTACCATGAGATGACGTCATGAATGGCTATATAAATTCAAGTTCTGTTTTTCAAACTGCATTTCTAAAAGCCCTTCTGGTGAGAAGGAGATGACCAGAATCCTGACAAACAGTGCCAGAAACCAACAATCCTCCTTGAACTGCTCTTTCAGATGGGTGAATATATATTCTCTTCGAAACACACAAACAACAGATTGCATTTATACATTGCCTTTAATGCAAAAATATAAGCGACACAGAGATGTAAAAAGTAACGGATGCCAAATCAAAGAAAGATCAGGAGACATGGCCAGAACTTTGTCAAAGGAAGATTTAAAATCTGGAAACAGTCAGTTTATGGCGCAGAGAAGGGCACTCAGCTCATAGTATCTGTTCCAGCTGGAAAGAACTTCCCAGCCTCACCCACGTTTCAGTCCTTGGTCCATTGTCATGAAGGTTACAACACTTTAAGTGCATAGTCAAATATGTTGTTAATGTCAGATAGGTTTCTTCCTGTAGCATCCTTTCAGGCAGTGAACTCCAGACCTCCATCACCCCCTGCCACAGAACAGTTCTGTGGAAGGGTCACGAGGACTCGAAACGTCAACTCTTTTCTTCTCCGCCGATGCTGCCAGACCTGCTGAGTTTTTCCAGGTAATTCTGTTTTTGTCCTAGCCTATCCAATCTCTCCTCATAGCTGAAATTTTCAAACCCTGGCAAAATTCTTGTAAATTTCCTCTGCACCCTCTCTGGGGCAATTATGTCCTTCTGTAATGTGGTGACCAGAACTGTACACAAAATTCCAGCTGTAGCCTAACCAGCATTTTATTCTGTTTCCATTATGACATCCCTGCTTTTGTATTCAATACCTTGTCCAATAAAGGAAAGCATTCCATATGCTTTCTTGCCCACCTTATCCACCTATCCTACCACCTTCAAAGGCCTGTGGACATATGCTCCAAGGTCTCTAACTTCCTTAACCCATCTCAATAACTTCCCATTTATTGAGTATTCCCTTGCTTTGTTTGTCCTCCCCAAATGCATTACCTCACACTTTTCTGGGTTGAATTTCATTTGCATTTCTCCACCCACTCAACCAAACTATTGATATCTTTCTAGAGACAACAGCTATCCTTTTCATTATCAACTACACAGCCAGTTTTTGTGTCATCTGCAAATTTCCCAATCATGCTCCCACAATTAAGTCTAAATCATTAACATATACAACAAACAGCAAGGACCCCAACACTGAGCCCTGTGGAATGCCACTGGAAACTGCTTTCCATTTGCAAAAACATTCATCAACCATCACCCTTTGTTTCCTACCAGTGAGTCAATTTTATTGCAAGAGGATACAATAATAGGGAAGGCTAACACTATATTGGGATTTAAGCACAAGGACAAGAATTTGAGAGGCTAAAGAATTGCAAGTCAATGTAGGTCAATGCGAACAGAGTTGATGGGTGAGTGGAACGAAGTGTGGGAAATGGGATGCTGAGTTTTTGATAGGTTGAGGTTTACAAAGGGTGGAGACTGGGAACCCGGTCAGCAAAGTGTTTGAGTAATTTGAGTCTGGAGTTGATAAAGACATAAAAATGCAAGTTTCAGCAATAGTTGCACTAAGATAGGGGAAGGGAAGTAAGTAGCTATTGTAATATAGAGTATATGAGCTCAGAAACTCATCGTGGCACCGAACAAGATGCTGTGGTTGTGAGCAATCTCATTCAGTTTGAGACATTGGAGATGGTGGAAAGGATACAGAATCCGAGGCAGAGATTGAAGACAGTGAATTTGACCTTCCCAGTACTTAGCTGGAGGAAACGATGGCTTACCCAAGGCTGAAGGCTAACAAACAGTCAGATACCATAAAGGCAGTAGAAGGATTGAGAGAGCTGGTGGAGAGGAAGAGCTGAATGTCATTAGAGTACATGTTTTGAGATGCGGCAGTATATAAAGGGATATTAACAGCAGCTTTGAAAGTGAGAGGGACAGTGTTGATGAGGAGGGGATTATTTATAATGCCAGCTGACATGAGAACCAGGAAGGGAAGTTAAGTGGTCAGGAATCCAATGAGCAGTTTGGACAGGTCACACATTGAGATGGGGAAAAAACTATATATAAAAGGCAATACAGGTCCGAGAGGGCTTGGTTTGGTAGGCAAGGTAATGTAAAGGTAGCTGAATATATATTTTGGCATCAAAGACGTCCACAGGCTCTTTACAGCTCTTACATGAGGGTAGTGCAAAGAACCTGGGGTTATCTTTTCTCTCTCAGGTAACCTGAGAGTTGCGTCCAAAAAAGAACAAAATCCAACAGAGCATCAGATCTGGATGGCTGAACGCATTTTGCAGCAGGGAACTGAGGGAACAAAGTTGGGGCCCGTACCAGGGGGCATGACTTGAATGTGAGACAGAGGAGGTTTTGCTGACAATGAGGACATTAAAGATGAAGGTGCGGGACTGGTTGAGCAAATCAGCAGCTGGAAAAGGAGAGGAGCAAAGGAGTGTTCAGATTTGAGAAAGAATTAAAGAAAATGCTCTGCTGCTCAAGAAGTTCCTGAAAGCTCCTGCCTACCTAATGAGGACTCAACAAACACATGTCTGTTGTCGACTAATAAAAGGGTCTAGAGGACTTCAAGTTAACAAGACAAGTGACAGAAGTTCAAAAACAAGTTAGACATTGTAAACTGTTACCTAAGTCAGAAAGGCTTCGGACTGCTGTTTATTTTTAATTAGCTGGCCTGGCTCCCCAGTGAAATCTAGCAAGATCTGTCACTCGGAGTTGAGATTCTTCCCACTCAGTTTCAGGTAACCCTACATCCGAAGCAGTTAATCCTGGCTGAGGAAGCATAGGAACTTGACCAGTACTCTGTGTTGGGACCTGACAGGTTCTAGCCAATTAAACTCCAGTAAATACTCCTGTACACATTTCAGGACGCAAGTTCTTGGTTACTGGCAATCTGTACCTAACTTAAATAAGTGGGGTGTGTCTCCACAGGGAGATAGTGTATCCTTGATATTGGGGGGAAAAACTCTTCTTGAGAGCTTCTTAGTATCTTGGTTTGGAGGTCCATGGTGAGGATTTTCCATGGGGGTCAGACGCACAGTTGATATAAAGTTTTTTAATGGTTTTGTGACCTAAGCACTGGTTGCAGGAGAGCTACTGTTCTCAGCAGCGATAAAATTCAAATATTTGCTGTCCTCTCAACCACTTAAAGCCCCATGATTTTTTAACATGAATACTGCTTCCTTACCTGGAGAGTCTTTGCTGGCAGTTTTCTTACACTTCTACACAGGATGCAAGAGAAAATTTATCATTCAACATGAAACCTCTCTCTTACCTCTAGTCCCCAATTCTCTCTTGCTCTCAAACACACCATTCAACCTTTCTTATCCTTCCCTATCAACATTAGTAGAATCGATACTTCTCTGAACATTTCAAAGCTCCAAATACATCAGGTTACACAGTGTTCTGCCTTGCAATATCCCCTACTGTCGATGTCACACACATTTCTCAGTCCCCTGCTTTAATTAATCCTCTGCTGGAACACATGTTTGCAGCTTTTAAAACCTAAGCTTAATTACAACCATTCATTTCTTCCATTGTGAGTTCACTTTTTAAAAAAACTATTTTCAACCTTGGTGTGGCCCTTCACCATCACTTCTCAATAAATTAAGTAGGATTATCAATTAAGGAATAGGGATGGGCTGGTTGAAAACATTTCACGTGTTCTATGTCAGCTTGATCCAGTGGTGGTGGCACTTTCTCACCTCCAAGTCAGAGTACTATAACTTCAAACCTTAGTTCACAACTTGAGCGCATAATCTAGGTGAAGACTTCAATAGTATTGGGAAAGTGTTGTGTTGCTTGAGGTGCCATCTTTTGGATGTGAGATGAAATTGAAATCCTGACTGCCTGTTCAGGTAAACATAAAAGATCGCATGGCACCATTTGAAAGAAAGTAGGGAATTCTTCTTGGTGTCTTGGTCCACATGTCTCTCAGTCAAAATCATGAAACAGATTAACTGGTCATTTTTGTTATTGCTATATATGGGGCCTACTTATGTGAAAATAGGCTGCAGCACTTTGTGTACATTACAGCTTAAAAAGCAATTGATTAGCTGTGAAGCATTTTGGGGCACCATGAGGTTTAATAAGGCCTATATAAATATTAGTTCAATAACAATTTATTTTTATATGGTGCTTTTAACATAATAAAACATCCCAAGATTTCACTGGTGAGGGAGAGCGGTGTGTCATCATGTGAGAATTAATGCTCTGTTCTTGGATGATATTGCTGAGGGGCAGAATGTAGGTAAGAAATAGGAGAATGACAAAGATTGATCCCTAGAGCACACCAGGGATAGCAATGCAGGAGCAAGAAGAGAAGCTATTCAAGTGATTCTCCGGCTATGATTAAATATATAAAAATGGAACCAGATGACCAAGAACTCTCCCACCCAGATGGATGACAGTGCAGAGGTATTCTTCCTATGACAGAGCATATTGGTGGGTAATTTAAAGATACACTGATACTTCGATGAGTAGTTTGTAAATGAGTAGTTTGACAGATTTATTAGGGTTTTTTGAGGATCTAACTAGTAGATTAGATAAAGGGGAACCAGTAGATGTAGTATACCTGGATTTCCAAAAGGCATTCGATAAGGTGCCACTCAAAAGGTTAATAGATGAGATAAGGGCTCATGAAGTTGGGGGTAATATATTAGCATGGATAGGAGATTGGTTAACAGATAGAAAACAGAAAGTGTGCATAAACGGGGCTTTTCCAAGTTGTCAGGCAGTGAATAGTGGCGTGCCACAAGGATCAGTGCTGGGGCCTCAACTATTTACAATCGACATTACTGACTTAGATGAAGAAATAGAGAATAATGTATCTAAGTTTGCTGATGATACCAAGCTAGGTGGAAAGGTAAGCTGTGGAGAGGACACAGAGAGGCTGCAAAGAGATGTAGACAGGTTAGGCAACAAGATGACAGATGAAGTATAACATAGGGAAGTGTGAAGTTATTCACTTTGGTCATAAGAATAAAAAAAAGAATATTTTTTAAAAGGTGAGAAACTTGTAAGTATTCAAAGAGAGTTATGTGTGCACATACAAGCATTATGACACAGCAGTTCGTAAAGACTGAGTTACTTAAAATCCCAGAGGGAAATTTTAAACTGTCATAACCTATATTTTCAATTGTTATGTTTGAGATGCAACTCTGAATTCAGAAATGTAACCATCAGCCCTCCAGAGGTTTTTTTTATATAAATTAAGTTAAACATTTATTAATTTTACAAGGTATTAAACACATACAGATCTACAAACTACTATCATAATAACTTATTAAACAAATCCCCAAATTAATCCTAAAATCTTCACCAAGGCAACAGTAACCCACAGACTTTAAACAATCACAGGCAAAGTACATTTTATCTTAGAAACTCAAAATGAGCTTCCTTTCAATTTGTTTCCTTTGCAGACAGTTGTAAGTTTACAAGCGACTTAGATATCGCATGCCCCTAATTTCCACACACAAAACTCTTCTGTATATACCTAGCCTTCCCTTTGAATGTAAATTCTCATTGTATCACCAGGCCCTTTGAACTCCACCTCTTCTAACAATAAAACACCTTTCATGGTACCAATTTTATTAGTAATATGAACATATTGCTTGGTATCTCCTAGCTAGGTGCAATAATTCACCCCTATCCTTTGAATGGTTTATTCAACAAAATACAAATGTACCCTTTACCTTACTGTTAACATCTCAAAACTACGATATATAAAAGCACCCAGGCTAGCTGGTTTTGGGGGAGGCAGTGGCATAGTGGTATTTTCACTGGATCAGTAATCTGGAGTCCCAGAGCAATGCTCTAGGGTCCTGGGTTTGCATCCCACCATGGCAGATGGTGGAATTTTCATTCAATGAAAAAATTCTGCCATTAAAAGTTTAATGATGACTATGAAATCATTGCTAATTATCATAAAAACCCATCTGGTTCTCTAATATCCTTTAGGGAAGGGAAACTGCTGGCCTACCTGTGACTCCAGACACACAGCAATGTGGTTTTCTCTTAAATGCCCTCTAAGCAAAGGTGTTTAGGGATGGGCAATAAATACTGGCCTAGCCAACAATGTCCATGTCCCAAGAATGAATAAAAAAATCCAACTAAGACACACCTACAGACACAGACCCCACTGCAAGTCCAATTTAGAATAATTTCCAATAACATTATGCACATCAATAGCTTCATGAGAACAAGGAATGCATAAAGTTAGTGTGCAGGTGCAGCAAGCAATTAGGAAGGCAAATGGCATGTTGGCCTTTATTGCAAGGGGATTGGAGTACAGAAATAACCAAGTATTGCAACTGGAGTACTGTGTGCGGGTTTGGTCACCACATTTGAGAAATGATATACTTGTATTGGCAGTGGTACAGAAAAGGTTCACTAAATTGGTCCCTGGGATGAGGGGGTTGTCCTATGATGAGGGGCTGAGTAAATTGGATCTATATTCTCTGGAGTTTAGAAGACTGAGAGGCGATCTAATTGAAACCTACAAAATTCTGAAGGTGCTTCATAGGATGCTGACAGATTGGTCGGGAAATCTAAAACAGGGGAGCACAATCTCAGTAGCCTTTGGATATCTTTAAGGCAGAAGTAGATAGATTCTTGCTAAGCGAAGGGGTGAATGGTTATCGGGGGTGGTGGGAGTGTGGAGTTGAGGTTACGTTCAGATCAGCCATGATCTTATTGAATGGCAGAGCAGGCTCGAGGGGCTGAATGGCCTACTCCTGCTCCTAATTCGTTGGATTGTATGTGTGGTGGTATGGGATAAGGGGGCCCATCCTTTAGGACTGAGATGCAAGAAATTGCCTCACTCAAAGGGTTGTGAATCTTTGGAATTCTTTACCCCAGAGTGTTGTGGATGCTTCATTGTTGAACACATTTAGGGCTGAGATCGACAGATTTTTGGTCTCGCAGGGAATTAAGGGCTAAGGGGAGCAGGAAGGAAATTGAGTTGAAGCCCAAGATCAGCTATGATTTTATTGAATACCAGAGCAGGGTTGATGGGTCAAGTGGTCTATTCCTGCTCCCATTTCTTACGTTTTTATGTTTGTATGTAAAGAATCAGTTGCAAACCGTCCCAGAGTGATTAGTGGGTAGATGACAGCATAGTGGCAATTTCATTTTCTCAGTAATCCTGAGTACTAGGCTATTGTTTTAGGAGCATGGGTTCAAACCCCATTGTGATAGCTGGTAGAATTTAAAATCAGTTAATAAAATCTGGAATTGAAAGCTATTCTCAGTAAAGGTGACCATGAAACCATCATCGATTGTTGCAAAAATCCATCTGGTTCACTAATGCCCTTTAAGGAAGGAAATCTGTCATCCTTGCCTGGTCTGGCTGATGGGTGACTCCAGGTCCACAGCATTGTGATTGGCTCTTAACTGCCCTCTGAAATAGCCTAGCAAACCATTCAGTTCAAGGTTAATTAAGGAATAGCAACAAATCCTGGCCTTGTCAGTGACTTGCAGATCCTGTGAATAAAAAAAAAATCTGCTTTTCAACTGGCTCCTCATTAATCAGCCCATTTTAAAACCAGACAAGGTTTTGAGGTATAGGGCTGGATAGAGCTTCATCGTTCCTTCATGTACACGTGGAGGACTATTCCTTACTAGGAAGGTGAGCAGTCGAAGCTATAACGCTTAAGGAGTATAAAAATACAATCTCTAGAACGTAGGTATGACCAAATTCAAAACCAATCCTCTGACTTCAAAAGATAATGCCACAAAGATTTTGAAAGGTTGACGCCATATTTATTAACAATAAAATTCAGCTTGATAGTTACCAACAGCATTTGCCCATTTGTTGGGGTTTACCTTTTGCATGTGATTGCTGCTCCAATCATCTCCAGCTTTGACTTAACAGTAGGCAGACATCCTAGAACAATCTATTCTGAAAGCAAATTGCACATTGGTGCTGGCTAGCATGTGCTGTGGTAGATGCTATATCTGTTGCTTATATGACCTTTTGCGATGAATTTTAATTGCTGAGTTTTTTATTGCAGATTAGATGAGAATAAATTTATGGCATTCCTCACATTAGAATGGTGCAACCTATATAATCATTAATGTCCCAAGCATATTTAATGTATTTATCTATTGTAACTATAAAATAAAGTACACACAGATTTTATTAACATTTTTAAAATGCATAACAAAATATGAATCATTTTATTTTCATCAGCAATATTCCAATGGAATTACAATTTGAGATGAAATCAAAATCAAGATACATGCAACTGTTTCCTCTCCTCAAATTGACTTGATTTAAGACCTGACTATTATTTTTGCAAATCTAAATAATAATTTTTCACATCTCTCAACAATAATAACATGCTATATGTGGGAAAGCAAAATAAGTCAGTTGTTGGCCCTTGTCTCATCCAGTAATAAAGTAGGCTTATGCCTAATTATTTAAATAAGTTAGTGAAATTTCTCTGCATGAACCAATATCCTTCAATGTATGTCATAATGAAGGAGTCGCTGACTACTCCTGACAATAGCTATCCTGTCTTAATCATGTTTGAAATTCTGTCGGGGTTTCGGTGTCCATCTTCTGCATTCATTCCTGATTCTCAATCTTAGATAGTACAAACTCTGACCTCACATATTTGATCTTAACATTCTTACATTTAATTCAGTTGTTCAGCTCATTTTTTGGAATCAGGAGGTCCTTACTTCCCTCCCAAAGGTGAATCCTGTGCAAATACTTCTCATAATTTTGTATTTTTTCTTCTTATTTCTTGCCCTTCCACATTATGAGAAAAGGTAGTTGCTCTTCTCAGGTGCTGAATATAAGCAGAGAATAGAAGTCCCCAGAGGTTAACAGCTAACAGGTAATGCATAGAATTACAAATCAAATTGAATCCATTGCAGAGACAGATGCTGACTGAGTTGTCATTCATTTTCTTTTACTCTATTTTTTTCTATTTAACTCATCTGATTTTTTTTTATTCTTAAAAAGCTGACAAATAAACAAAGCTCAGACAACCAATTTTACACTGGAATATGTAGGTGGTGTTTGGTATCATTATCTAAAATGTGCCCCAAAATGAACTTTTGTATTGAACCCCAGCAAGGCAAATAAGACGCCATCCCAGATATATAAAGCAAGTGCACAATTAAAAGTCCTTGACTCGTTTACCAGAAAGCTAGGAGCAGGAATGTAAATGTCATCGCAATCCCAATTAAATTAGTATTGCTGGCCATTTTCTAAGACAACAGATGTGACATAATATACAGCAAATGCTCCCACTCTTGCTGTTAATAAAGATGAAGTTCTAAGGTCTCTGAAAGTTATATCAGGCGATAATTCACTATATGCTGAGTTGTGATTCATTTGTGTGTGATTTTCAGCTCTCTCCTTATGAAGACCCATGCTTGTTTAATAAAACGTCAGAAAATAATTTCTTGTAAATTTCCTATCCCAGTCGGGTAACAGGAGTTATAAAACATTTGCAGAATTTTAATCAGTTAGACTGCACGTAGGTTGCATTTATAGTTTGAGTGTCCTTCCCCACTCTAAATATCCCTCTGTTCCCTGATTGGAGGGATGCTTGTGGGTCAAGGAAGAAAAGCAAAGAAAATCACTTGGATTTTGCATGTGTTTTTGATGGTGACCTGTCAGTTTCCGTGACCATTGACCCTCTGAAATTGACCACAGCTTCAGTACTTAGCACAAGCACAGATGAAGATGCAAATTCTGATATTGCGGTCTGTCAATCACTTGTTCCATCACTAGCTGTACACCAGCCCCGAGCCAGCAATCAGTGAAATCAGTTTTTTTTGGCAACAGCATCTCCTTATCCGCTGTCACATTTTTAAAATGTAATTCTTTTGTGGGAGTCACTGGCAAAGCCAGCATGTATTACCCATCCCTAATTACCCTTGAACAGAGTGACTTGCTAGGCCATTTAGAAGGCAGTTGAGAGTCAACAGCATTGCTGTGGGACTGGTTTCACATATGTAGGACAGGCTAGGTAAGGATGGCAGATTTCCTTTCCTAAAGGATGTTAGTGAACCAGATGGGTTTCTACAACAATTGATGATAGATATATTTCACCATTACTGAGACTAGCTTTCAATTACAGACTTTTTGCTAATCAAATTTAAACTCCACCAGCTGCTCTGGTGGGATTTGAACACCTGTGCCCAGAACATCAGCCTGTGCCTGTGGATTACTGGCTTAATGACATTACCACTACACCACAATTCTCCAAACAGTGCTGTTAGAAATGCCAAAAAAAGTTACACCTTGTTCAATCAGGTATAACTGGGTTTTAAAGGTAAGTTGAGTAATAGCTATATATGAACAATATAATATAATAAGAAATAATAAATAAAAAAATTATAATAACATAATAAGTACAAACAATGAACAGCTATATATGAACACCAGACCTGGCCCTGAAATCTAGTTTTATTTTTGTGGAGTGTTGTTAAATATCTCCATTATGATAAATTACTAGATTTTCTTAAACAATTTAAAAAAAATTCCCACCTTCATTCCACCCGCATATCCCAATCTTTAATTTGCTCTGTGTAACATTTATAAGAAATGATTTGATTTTAGTGCTTTTTGTTTCCTGAATGGCTCTGTGAGAATTCTTTAACGTGATTGGCTATTTGGACAGCTTGATGGTATCACGTGAATGCCAGTTAAAGAAAGCTACAAATGAGGATTAAAGCTCTTACCAGAGAGACCACTGGATCATCCTTACTTTGGCGCTGACTGCAAAATTTCTCCTGGGACTGTCCATCAAATACACATTCAAAAATTCCAAATTTCCTGACCTTCCCCATTTCCAGTTATATGTTTTTGAGAACCTCTCTCCACACAATTTGACTATTCCTTACCTCCTCCATTCTATCCCTGCGAAAAGGGATTCAATTAATGTTGTTCATTCTTAGATATGGACTCACTCTATCTACCGATGCAGGCAGCTCCTATCCCTCACTCACGCTCAAGCCTTGACACGTAGGCGGGCTCACCAAGCCAAATGCCACTTGGTTATGAAGGTGGCAACATGGGTGCCTAGACATTACTGGCTCTCAGATCAGCTACTTGGCACAGTGCCCTGTGAATCATTATGTCAAGGCAGCTGGCATCGACAGGGAGCTGGGTCTGCTGCCACAGGCCTCTGTCCAACACATTCATTCTGGACAGCAGCCACCCTTACCAGCAGACTGAGTATCTTAAACAGTAATAAACTGACCAAGAAATTAAGCAGACACTGTTAACAATGCACCAACGGAGATTGAATGTGTAAACACACACCTACCATCTGACTCTATCATCACCTGTTTTTATCTCTCTCTTTCTCCCTTACTGTCTGTGTAGCTGGCATGGGTTTAATCTGCTGTTTGGCACCATCATGGCTCCATGCATTCTAGGTCCAGTCTCAATTGATTTCCATAACAGCCAGACTTGAACTGACTCCTGCTGCATGGGGAACCCAAAATCTGAACCAACCACTTTGGCGAGACAGCCAGAATCTCCTGGATGAGAAATAGATTGAGAGCAGGATGGAGATTTAATGCTCGTACCAGAGATTGGATTAAACATGGTTCGTTTATAATAGAGGAGCCAGAAGAGGCTCAGTGGTGTACCATGAATATATTATTTGGGGTGTTGCTTGCTTTCTCGTTATTGTGGCACATACTCTCTCGATGGGTGTGCATTTGAAAAGCTCCCTTGGTGAGATTCTTAAGGAATGTGATTTTGGAACTGCCACTGACTCATTCACAGAAGCAAATCATCTCTCCATAGGCTTAAAAAAGTAAATCCAGATTGTAGCTCCACAAAAATGTGTGTATGCTTTGGATAACACTCTTCCCTCAGCATAAGTGTATTACAGCAGGCCTATTTAAATATGCTTCCATTGGTTCTGCATCATAACTCCACTCACTGATGCCCCTAGCTCAGACCAAGAAATCACAGTTTGGTGAGTGGCTTACTTATTCCAGCTGGAAAAGCCTTGGATGTTTTTTTTTCCAGTTAATGACAGATACATTGTACAAACCAGATGGCAATAATGAAATATTGACCAATGATAGATATGTAAATACTGATCTGCAAGTGAGTTAATAAATGTAGGCCCACATCAGATGACAACTTTCAAACATTCATTTACAGCAATGACATAGTACACACAATAAACTAACAAAGCTATATTTATATAATACCCTTAACGTAATAAAATGTTCCAAAGCGCTTCACAGGAGTATTATAAAACAAAGAATGACACTGAGCCACATTAAGGAGACATTAGGTCAGATGACTAAAAGCTTGGTCAAAGAGGTAGGTTTTAAGGAGCATCTTAAAGGAGGAAGGTGAGGTAGAGAGGCAGAGGGTGTAGCAAGGAAATTCCAGAGCTTAGGATCTAGGCAACTGAAGGCACGGCCGCCAATGGTGGAGCAATTAAAGTTGGGTAGAAAAAAAAGATAATAATCTCTTCTAATCCAGTTTTTAGCTGTTGCTTTGCCCTAACTTTATATTTCACAGTTTTACTGGCAGTCTCTCAATGCGGTTTGGTCAACTTCATTCTGTAAAGAAATTCTAATTCAATAAACTACTGGGTAACAAGGCTTAGAAGTTAAAACTTTGAAAAGGAAAAACTTAAATGCTTGCTCCTCAATCTGCAAGCTTCTCACATCAACAATCACTTCATTTGGTCTGATAGATACACCCTTATTTTATACATTACTCTGGTAACTTGGCCAAATTGTGTAAGCAAGATCTGGACAATATCCAGGCTTGGGCTGACAAGTGGCAAGTAACATTTGCACCACCCAAGTGTCAGTCAATGACCATCTCCAACAAGAGAGAATCCAACCATCGCTCCATGATGTTCAATGGCATTACGATCACTGAATCCCCCATTATCAATATCCTGGGGTTACCATTGGCCAGAAACAGAACTGGACTAGTCATATAAATACTGTGGCTACAAGAGCAGATCAGAGGCTGGGAATCCTCACCTACTGACTCCCCAAGGCTTGTCCACCATTTACAAGGCACAAGTCAGGAGTGTGATGGAATGCAGCCCAGTTGCCTGGATGAGTGCTGCTCCCATAACACTGAAGAAGCTTGACTCCATCCAGGACAAAACAGCCCACTTGACTGGCACCCCATCCACAACATTCACTCCCTCAACTACCGATACGGTAGCAGCAGTATGTACCATCTACAAAGATGTACTGCATAAACTCCCCAAGGCTCCTACACAGCACCTTCCAAACCCATGACCACTACCATCTAGAAGGACAAGGGCAGTAGATACATGGGAATACCCACCACCTGGAAGTTCCCCTCCAAGTCACTCACCATCCTGACTTTGAAATATATTGCCATTCCTTCACAGTGGCTGGGTCAAAATCCTGGAACTCACACCTGAACTGCATCGTGGGTGTACCTACTTCACAGGGGCTGCAGCGGTTCAAGAAGGCAGCTCACCACCACCTTCTCAAGGGGCAATTAGGTGGATAATAAATGTTGACATAGTTGGTGACACCCACACCCCATGAACAACTAAAAAAAAGCCAATCTAGATCCCCAACTGAGTCTCGAGCCCAACTGCTTTTTAACTAGAACCAATGAATATTATGAAAAATTTGCAAAAACAGAAAAATTGAGAGGAATAAAGTTTCTGTTAGCATATAATTATGTCTTGCCAAAGTGAAGTTAGGAACATTGAGTCTAAGAAGCAGGAGCAGGAATAGGCCATACAACCTGACAGGCCTGCTTCACCATTCAATAAGATCAGCAGGGGATGTAATGTCTGAGCTCCAGGGCAGTGTAACTGGGGGCTACCCTTAAGATGTGCTGGGGACCCCCTGCTAAAGGTTCCCAGGTAAGGATTGCACAACAATTGTCTGGAAAGTGCAAATTTCCCATGGAATTGCCCTGCACTGGGAACCATCCGAAAATGCAGTTCGGTTGGAAACTTCAGATGGTTCTCACTGTCTAACACCAATAGTTACCCAGAAAAAGTTAGAAGAATTAAAACCACTTCTAGCTTCTGGATTACTATTGTACAGGCCAATACTGACTCCTGTCTCCCCCCACCCCCCGCAACCGCCCCCCCCACCCCCCCGCCGCCGCCACCCCTTGGGGACTCTTCCCCACCACAAGGCTTGATTCCCAACTCTTACGCCCCCGAACCCCACCGCCCAGAACCAACCCCCGACTCTCACCACACCCCCCACCCCAAGGCCCAACCTGAGCCAAGGCCCCCACCCCTGAGGCCTGACCTGATTGCCAACCCACCCCAGGCCCAGGTCCCCCTGCCCCCACTGAGGCCTGACCTGACTCTCCCCCACCCCAAGGCCAATGAGATCACCTCTCATTCTCCTAAACTCTAGGTCTAGGTCGGAAGTTTCCGGGCACCATGGGAGGTGGCTGGTTGCACAATATGGCATAAAGGCCAAAAATCAGTTTCATGCCGTTGTGAAACCAGCTTGCATTTGTCCGCTCCACCCGTCAATGATGGGCGGTGTTTCCCACCACCGCATGTCAGGAACTTAATTTCCATATTTTAGCATCTCATTATAAGCCCAGCTCACGGGAATCATTCCCCCCCCCCCACCACCACCCTCCCCAACGCTGGATCATCTGGGCACATGTTTCACTATTATACATAAGCGATGTGCACCTGGTGTATTTTGCTCGGGACTTCGAGGTTTGTTTGCCTCCCTTGCTTTGGGAAGTACTCATGGCCATCAGCACCGGATTTCACAGGCAGCACCACATCACTTTTAGGGGGGGTCACGAGCAGGTCTCTACCTACCAGACCAGCCATAAGGCAAGAGGTGGGTTTTCAATGGCTACAGGGCCAGGGCTAGGGCTTGGGGAAGGGGGAGAAGTGGCCTCAGGCAAGGGAGGAGGCTGCAGGGCGAGGGCTGTACTGGGGAAGGGGGGGTATCCCAGGGTGTGTCAGGGGGGCACATGTTGATCTGTGCAAGTGACCCCAAGATGGTGAGGGCTGAGGAAGCAGTCTCCAGAGGAGATGAGGCCAGATGGAGATGTGAGGGTGTGTGTGAGAGAGTGAGTGGTGATGTCCCTTGAGCTGGCAGTGAGTGAGATGCCAGTGAATGTGTGATGACCTTGTGAGTGGGTGAGTTGAGATTGGTGAGATGGTTGTGTTACCCTGGTGGCACTGATCAGACCATTCATCCTCCCTTTGCACCGGATGACCGACATCTTGTGGGCAACATTGGCACTGACCACCACTGCCACCGCCTCCCAAGCCGGAGTGCTGAGATTGCTGGACCTCCTGCGACCAGACCAAGGTTAGAGGACATTGTGGCGAGCCTCCATTGTGTCCAAAAAGTGTCCCAGTGATGTGTCACTGAATTGGAGGCTGCAATCTTCTTGGATTTTGGGGTCATGTCTTCACCAGCGCCACCCTGGGCTGCAAGCATTGAGAAGTTTGCACACAACTGTAGTTTAAATGTAGCGCCCTGTGAGAGGAAGTGACGAGGTAATGGCATGGCGGGCAAATCAGAGATTGACCACCAGCAAGATGGCATGTTTGCTGCGGCTGCATATTAATGAGGTGGGAAAGAGACAATACAGCGTGAAAACCCACCGTTGCGACTTGCGGGTAAAATGACTTTTTCTTGCCCATTACTGCACTTTGTGCAAATCTGGGAAGATTCCACCTCTAGTCTATGATCTTTCTTTCCTGCATTACAGAAATCGGTTTGGTTGCAATACTCTGCCAACTTCCAAAATATTCTTAATTCTAATATGGGTCAGTCAATATTTTTTTTGGCACTCACTCACTCCTAGTGTTCCTGACAAACCTTTGACTTCAGTCCTCCCAGCAACTGGGGCCAGCAAAATATTCCAAGTAACTGCTCATTTTGCCTCATTGGCAGCTACAAACCCTCTGAACTACATTAGCAAGTATTGCAACTTGAGATATCATTCTTGTGGCCAATACATTTGGTTAAAATTATTCAGTGTAAGAGCTAAAATTTTGACTGAACTAAATGAAAGTATATTTTGTAAATTAACTTTTGATATTGATTCTCTTCCTTTTTGTGTTGGTCCCTGTCATTTTTACACATTTTTTTACACACAGACACACATGCACGCAGACTCACACATGTGCACACGCACACACACACGCACACTCTCACACATACACGCACACTCTCACACATAAACTCACACGCGCGCACACTCACACACACACTCTCACTCACATGTACACACACACACACACACACACTTTTAGACACACATACTCTCACTCACACACACACTCACTCACACATACACACACACACACACTCTCTCACTCACACACTCACACACACACTTTTAGACACACATACTCTCACTCACACACACACTCTCACTCACACATACACACACACACACTCTCTCACTCACACACTCACACACACACACACTTTTAGACACACATACTCTCACTCACACACACACTCTCACTCACACACTCACACACACACACAAACACACAGTCTGACCTACCTACATTTGATAATTGAATACATTATCCACTTTTCTTAATAATTATTTACAGTTATTTCCATTACTTGAAGAACAGATCAGTTCATATTTAATTTATGAATTAACAAGTAAATTATGAAAATGGAATACCCTGTATTTGCATTAATCGACAGCGAAGCAATGAAGTGATCCATTGTATGCAATTTAGTTCATTAGTTTGTCCAGGTCAAAGCTAAAAATCCAACATGTAATTAAGTTAGTGATTTGGAACTGCATATAGGATTTATTCATTATAATGTAACAGAATGGCAATGCTGAACGATCCAGGTTTAATCAGTGCTAACTGCTGATTTCAGTTGGGGCAGGGGTAGAGTCATTCCAATTGCTCTAAGCATGCCTGAGTTCGGGAGGGAAAAATATTGATTAGCAATCCCATTTCTGATTGCTATCTAGTGACTCATGCTGGAAATGCCTGGGTTAGTTGTGATGTCTTTGTAATTGACTAACTTGCCAACACACACTTAAAAGAAGCCTCAGTTACGAGTAATGGACGCTTTTGGATGACAATCTCAAAGGTTTTCCAATACCTGCAGGATTGTATTATAGAAAGAGTGCAAACGGAGGAGAAATTCGACTAAATGGGTGCAAAGTCACTGGAGCATCTGCTCTCAGTGCTGGTCGTGGTGGCACGAGAACAAAGCCAAATTCAGTTCCAGACCTTATTTACTGGTAAGTTCCACTGGGGAGGGTGGGAATCGATAGTCGTTAGGTTGAGCCAGCTGGCAAGCTGAGTTGTGGAGAGGCGGTGTGCGATCCCGGGTAGGGTGTGAAAGGGGCCAGCTTTGGGCTATGAGTTTTGAGGTTTGACTGGACCCACAAAAAAAGTCAACATTTCTTGGACCTGTCTTTGAGCAGCATTCAGCAGTTCCTTTAGGATTGCTTGCTGGGGCGCTGAATACCTGACACAACTAGACAAGAAGGCACATGGTGAAAGTCCACCCATTTGTACCTCAACTTTGCAATCAGTATCCTACAACCAGCACGGGACCCTAAATAGCATGTATTTAAGGAGTCTAACTCGTGCCCAAGGGACATGCTGTCCGTGATGGTCAGTGACGGAGGGAAGGTGAAGTATGCGACCGTCCGGTGAATAAGGAATTAGGGTTGCGTTAACTGGTACCACATTAAGATGAGTTCTTCACATCAGCTCTGACAGAAAACCATTTCCTCCTCTTCCTCCTTCTCCTCATGTTCCTTCTCCTCAGTTGACGCGGGCTGTGTTCTGAACATGGCGAGGTTGTGCAGCACATAGCAGACCCTGATGGGATCTTGATACCATTCTGCTGAGTACAGCTGAGTTCCAGGTCCAGTGGCAACTGCTGCACCACATTCCATGTGGCAGAGTTGCTCTGGTTGTATGAATGCTGAATGCGTGACCTGCAAACTGGAGATATCAGCCATGGCATCAGCAGGTAGCCCTCGTTGCCCAGTAGCCACCCTTTAGCCTTGGTGGTTCATTTGCAGACAGTATGGTGGACTGCAGCAGAATGAAGGCATCTTAGTTGCAACCAGTATACTGGGCGTTGACCTGCATGATGGTCAGCCTATGGTCACACATTGGCTGGAATTTGAGGGAGTAGCACCTCTTTCAGTTCCAGTACATGACAGGGTTGACGTGCAGCACCCACCAGAAGATCTGCATGCAGTCAATAGATTCCGGCACCATGGCCTGACTTTTACCTTTGGCGGGTGGTATGCAATCGATGGGAAACGGACCGCTGACTGCGATTGTCCCCAGATTGCGATTTCACCCTGGCTGGCCAATTAACAGCCAGTCTGTGTGAAACACACGCTGAAAATCTCAGCGCTGCCGGGGTGAGGGCGGGAAGAGGGCAGACGATGACGCTGCTATGGACGTGTGGGTGAGCGCTGCGAGAGAGCTCTCTGAAGGCAGACAGCCGCCTCAGGGAGAGCTGCAGACCTGAAAATAATCAAATGAAGGTTTAAAAAGCTGCAAAAAAAAATATTAGTGCATCGCAGTCAAGCACCTGAAAATATACCTCATACGAACGCTGTCCACAGATGTTTATTTTTATTTCATTTTATAAGGGAAATTTCTTCCTGCCGTTGACTGAGGTTTGATGAGAAATGTAAAGGCCACCCAGCCTATTCGCTTGTCCGCCAACTGTAAGGTTGGACAGCCCACGAGAAATCAGAGGCGATTGGGCCTTTAATGGGCTTACTGGCCCTCTTAATTGTTGGCGGATATGCTTCCGACTTTTGCGTGCGCACGCTGAGTGAAATATTACTCGCGTGCACGATAACGTCAGGATGCTCGCCCAATGTCTTCTCGCGTGATTTTACCTCCGGGTGGGTTGGGTGTGCGCCCGCCCGCCAGCTGGATGTAAAATTCTGCCCTTACTGACTGTTTTTATATTTCTGGTTAGCTCTCTCGCGTACTCTAATTTTTCCCTCCTTATTAATCGTTTAGCCATCTTTTGCTGTTCCTTATATCCCGTCCAATCTTCTGGCCTTCCACCTATCTTTGCACAGTCATATACTTTTTCTTTAAGTTTGATACCATATTTAACTTTTCCAGTTATCCACGGAAGGTTGTATCCATTCCTTGAACTTGTTCCTACTCCTTGTAATGTATTTATCCTGAAATATCCCCTTAAGTG
The DNA here is from genome assembly GCA_026770705.1 of Isurus oxyrinchus. Taxonomy (NCBI): domain Eukaryota; kingdom Metazoa; phylum Chordata; class Chondrichthyes; order Lamniformes; family Lamnidae; genus Isurus; species Isurus oxyrinchus. The sequence continues at coordinate 109,618,156 of JANJGN010000019.1, read as the reverse complement.
TCTGCCACTGCATCTCTATTGACCTATCCCTTAACCTCATTTGCCAATTTATTTCAGCCAGCTCTGCTTTCATGCCCTCAAAATTGCCCTTATTTAAGTTTAAAAACATAGTCTCGCACCCACTCCCGTTCCCTCAAACTGAATGTTAAATTCAATCATATTGTGGCTGCTGCTACCCAGGGACACCTTCACTATGAGGTCATTAATTAATCCTTACTCGTTGCACAATACTAGGTCTAGTATAGCCTGCTTTCTGGTTGGCTCTAGAACATGCTGTTCTAAGAAATTATCCTGCAACATTCTATGAACTCCTCATCTAGGCTACGTCTGCCCATCTGACTTTTCCAGTCTATATGTAGATTAAAATCTCCCATGATTATCGCCATACCTTTCTGACAATCTCCCATTATTTCTTAAAAACACAAAAACTGCGGATGCTGGAAATCCAAAACAAAAACAGAATTACCTGGAAAAACTCAGCAGGTCTGGCAGCATCGGCGGAGAAGAAAAGAGTTGACGTTTCGAGTCCTCATGAGGGCTAACCCTAACCCTAACCCTTTTCTGTGACACGACCATCCCCACCCCCTTTCTGTTTCCCCCTTCCTTTTTTTTTTCCAATAAATTATATAGATTTTTCTTTTCCCACCTATTTCCATTATTGTTAAATATCTTAAAATCTTTTATGCTCTCCCCACCCCCATTAGAGCTATACCTTGAGTGCCCTACCATCCATTCTTAATTAGCACATTCGTTTAGATAATATCACCAACTTTAACTTTAACACCTATGTGTTCTTTTGTACCATTGTCGCTGACATCTTTTGATGATCTGCTTCTATCTCTGCTTGTTTGTCCCTACAACCACACCCCCCCTCCACTTCTCTCTCTCTCTCTCTCTCCGCCCCCCCCACACACCTTAAACCAGCTTATATTTCAACTCTTTCTTGGACTTGAACTCAAGTTCTGTCGAAGGGTCATGAGGACTCGAAACGTCAACTCTTTTCTTCTCCGCCGATGCTGCCAGACCTGCTGAGTTTTTCCAGGTAATTCTGTTTTTGTTTCCCATTATTTCTCCCTTTATGTTCTATCCTACCATGTAGTTACTGTTAGGGGCCTGTACCCGACTCCCACAAGTGACTTCTTGCCTTTATCATTTCTCATCTCGACACAAACCATTTCCACATCCTGGTTTTCCAAACTTAGGTTATCCCTCTCTATTGTGCTAATGCCTTTATTAACTAACAGAGCTACCCCTCCACCTTTTCCTCACTTCCTGTCCTTCCTAAATGTCCTCTACCCTTTAATATTCAGGTCCCAATCCATGTTCCCCTGCAGCCACGTCTCTGTAATATTATCAAATCGTACTTATTTATTTCCATTGCGCTCTTGGTTCATCTTGGTGCATTCAGACACAGAGGGCGGAATTTTCCCAGCCCTCTGGGGGTGGGAGTGATAGGCGGAGTGCGCGGAAGATATGGTGGGATCTGCTCCACGACGGTGTGAAGACAGGTCGCTACCTTCCGCTCAGCCCACTGAAGGTGGGTTTCCCGCCAGCGGTCGGCGAGGAGCTAATTGTAACATATTAGCATATCATTAAAAGACCATCCCGCCAGGCTCTTGGAATCCCACCGGATCGTCCGTCCACATCAGCGGGAAAGCACATCGACGTGTTTCACAACAGCACACAGGCGACGTGCACTTGGCGGCCTTCACTTTGGGGGAACTGAGGTGAGTGAGCAGCAGCGTTCACCACAGCTCGCCCGCTGTTTACAGGCCCCAGTGACACTGGGTTGGGGGGGTGGGGGGGGGTGGTGGGGGGGGCAACTGATGCCTGGCATTCGGAGGTGACTGTTGAGAGGGGGGGTGGTGTCTGGGTGCAAGTGCTGGACAGCCTCGGAGGCAACTGCTGAGGGGGGTGAGGATGGTCGAGTGCTGCCTTGGCGCTGCATCCCATGCACAGGTAATCGAGGTGGGGGGGGCAGGGTAAGTGAGGGAAGTGGACGCGCATTAGGGACACCTGTATAAACTGACCAGGCCTCTAGCAACTGAGACAGATCAGGCGCAGCAACAGTGATATGATTGGGGTCAGCCTGCCCCCCCCCCCCCCCCCCCCCATGCAAGCATCGCAGAGGCGCCAAAGGGCCACCAAGCACTCCATAACTTACTCATCCCCCAAACCCCCCAGCACCACCCCCCCCGGCATAGACTTCGAATCTGCCACCACTTTATTGGGCTGCGGAGCAGTTGAACTGCACACATTGTCCAATCTCCTCGCCAACACTGGCCATGTAGCAGTCACTGCTGGAGGTGCTCACAGCCCCTTGCAATCTCAGCATCCTGGTTTGGACCAGTGTCCCCCATGTCACAGGTTGACAGGGCAGCCATGCAGCACACTTACCTCTGGCCATCCAAGGAGTGACCAGCACTCTCCGGGAAGCATTAAGGGGCAGTCACACAGGGCCAGGAATGGCGCTAAGTACAGCTAAGTGGCGCTAGTAAGTCCCTCTCTCTCTTTCATGCTGCAGGAGGACCATGTCAGGATCATGGATCCTGGTGACCTAGCTGTATGCCTGATGACCTACAGAGACTGTAGAAGATGGAGGAGAGAGCGACTGAGGCTCCTGGCAGTGCAAAGGCAGGAGCAGCAACCTCATGAAGAAGGGGCAGCAGGAGATCCTGCACACGCTGTCCAGGAGTGACAGTGAGCTGTGGCTGGTCAGCGCCTAGCGACACCCAGGGTTTATAGACACCGTCTATCATTCCTGCAGATGACTGAGAACCAGTGTCGCCGACGACTGCGCATGTCTAGGGACCTGGTGACTCACATCTGCCACTTACTGCAAGACTTGGTGCTAAGGGGACATGGAGGGCATCCACTGCCAGTGGCTGTGAAAGTGACTGTGGAGATCAATTTCTATGCCAGTGGCTCCTTTCAGGGCTCCAGAGGTGACCTCTGTGGGATTTCACAATCTGCCACCCACAAATGTATCCATGAGGTCACAGATGCCTGCTTCTCCATGGTACACAACGTTGTGCATTTCACCCGGGACCAGGACAGCCAGGACACAAGGGCCATTGGATTCACCCTGATCTCGGGATTCCCACAGGTGCAGGGTGTGATTGACTGCACTCATGTGGCGCTCAGGTCTCCATTGCTACACTCCATGGACTACATCAAGCGCAAGGGCTTCCACTCACTGAACGTGCAGCTGGTGTGCGACCACCAGGAACACATCCTGCAGGTCTGCGCACGGTTTCCAGGGAGTGTGCACGTCTCCTACATCCTCAGTCACTCACAGATCCCTGGAGTCTTCCAGGGTCCACAGAGGCTGCAGGGATGGCTCCTTGGGGACAAGGGCTACCCACAGAGGACGTGGCTGATGACACCCATGCAGCAGCCTCAGACTGCAGCAGAGCGACGCTATAATGAGGCTCATGCAGCAGCTCACAACTTGGTGGAGCAGACCATTGGGATGTTGGAGATGTGGTTCCGGTGCCTGAACCGGTCTGGTGGGGCCCTGCAATACAGTCCGCAGAGGGTGTCACACATCACCATTGTCTGCTGTACCCTTTACAACCTGGCGCTGCAATGGGGAGAGGAGCTGGCTGAGGAGGAGATGGAGGAGCTGGATGGGGATGAGGGTGAGGAGGTCCTGGAAGGTGACCGTAATGGTGATGAGGCCCTCGCACTGGCTCGATGAGGCAGGCGTACTCGGGAGACCCTCATAGCTGCTAGATTTCTGGAGGATGATGACAACATGCAGTGAGGACACTCCATAGATCTTCACACAGCCTCTGAGAATGTCTGACCCCTGTCTGGCCGAGGGGCAGCTCGATTGCGCTCCATGATCAGGGCCAGCTCAGAGATGCAGTCACGAAACTTTAGATGCATCTGATGCTGCGTCTGCCTTCAGCACCTCAGCCCTTCAGGAGCTGGTGCATCACTGGTCTCAGATGCTGGTGTGATGGGGGCCAGTCCCACCTTAAAGGTGCTGAAAGCACACAGGGAGAATGAGGGAGATGTGTGGTGCCTGCCCACTACATTCTGGCAGCAATGACCAGCAGTGTCGAGGTGCAGGCATCAGTAATGTTTCCAGGGAGTGTGAGGCTGGACCATCACTGTGGTCTGAAGGCTGCACAGACACAGGGAAGAGGCACTGGACTGAGAAACCTGCCTTTTATCTTGTGCAGAAAGGTTTCACATCTGAGTGACAAGAACACTGCTCATCAGAACAAGGAGCCACAGGCAGGGAGACATTCTCAGGCGTTTATTGACAATAGTGAACAGTGTGTACAAGTGATCAACACCCGTGCCCAGGCTGTGCAACTACTTTTACCTAACTTACCAAACCCTGCTGCTATGTCTTGATGCTCCCCTGACGTCCAGAGCAGATGTGGAGACAGCTGCTGACTGTGATGCCCTGTCTGTGACGGGCGTCCTCTGGAGGGGCCCGGCCTGCTTTCGGGGTCCTGCTGTGTGGCAGTGGCACCCTCTTCGACCTGTGGAGCTGAGGTCACAGGAAGAGGGGATTCGGATGGGCTGGTCACCCCCAGAGTCACCTGAGTAGATGGCTCGGAGTGTGCATCTGCTGGTTCTCCTCCCTATGGGTGCCCGAGGGCCCCTGGCTGACTCCATGAGAGAAATGGTGGCTGGAGTGAGATTGAGCTGCCCTGCACTCTTGTCGTGTACGTACTGTTGGAAGCCAACTACGGCATCAGTGATGGAGTTGAGCCTGCGCAGCAGTGCAGGAGTGACATCCTGGACCAGGGTCTCCATGAAGACGGACATCCTGCCAGTGTTGACCTGGGTGCATTGACATGCCGGCGCTATCACCTCAGCCTGAAGGTGGACAGACTCCTCCATCATGCCTTGCAATCTGAGGAGTGCAGCGGACATCCCTTCCTGATGTTCCTGAGTTTGCCTTTGCAGCTCCAGCAACTGTGACATGACCGAGTCCAGAGGCTCATCATCTGACTCGGACTCAGCAACGTTCTGGTCTCCAGCAGTCCTCCGAGTGCCGGGGACCTGGGAAGTCCCTGCCACTGCCTGCTGTGGATCAGACAGTGCTCACCAGATTATGACCCCGAGGCTACTCAAAAGCTCGGTCCCACCGAGGTGTGTGTCTCTGCGCTGGTGGAGGGTGTGGGTGAGCGCTGTGACAGGAATACAGATTCCTCTTCAGAGGTTTCTTTGGAGCTTGGCTGGAGGGCCTGGCTCATGGACTCTCTCGGCTGTTTCCCAGATGTACCTGAGAAAGTAAGGGGATGGCAATGGCCTGTGAAAGAGGACACATCACTCACAGCATGGTTGTCCGATGGATGTTGCACTGCTGGATCCTCACTTGGTAGAGCAGCACCAACCTCACTGTCAGCACAGGACCGGTCCCGGTCATCGCCAGCCAGCTGGATGGCTCTGTTTTCAAATTCTATCAGAACTTTGATCACTGGTGTCCCTCCATCTGTCTGCAACCTTTCCCTTCTGTTGTGAGCCAGTTTGTCCTGCATGGATAGAGATGGAGAGAGAGTCTCAGGATGCCTGCTGGGCCAGATGATAAGTATGCCTGGCCTTTGTGGGTGGTGAGTGGTCCCATGGACAGAATGAAGACATGAAGGCGTGTGTGAGAGAATGAATGGTGATGTCCCTCGCACTGGCAGCGAGTGAGGGCCCTGTGGATGTGTGATGGATTTGTGAGTGTGTGAGTTGGGAATGATGACAAGAGTGACTTACCCTGGTGGAACGGAGGAGATCATTCATCCTTTTGTGGAACTGGGTGGCTGTCCTCTGCAGGGTGTTTGCGCTGACCATCACTGCCACCGCCTCTCAAGCCAGGTTGTTGACATTGCTGCCCATCCTGCGGCCAGAGTCGGGGTAGAGCACATCCCGGCAGCTTCCACAGCATTTAGCAGTTTCTCGGGGGACCCGCCGTTGAAGGGGGGCTGCAGTCTTTTTCCCTTTGCTGGCCATGTCTCCCAGGCAGCAGTGGTGAGCTGGTGGCGATGAGTGCTTTGCTGGTGACTGCCTTTTAAAGATGGCTGCCGGTGTGATGCAACATCGGGGTGATCGCAAGCGGGCAAATGAGAGCCCGCTCGCCATGGAAACATTGTGTTCCCTGGAAATGCATAAATAATGAGGCGGACTCGGAAGATACGGCGTGAAAACCCGTCATTTTTGTAGGCGGGTTTTACCCACCTTCTACCGCACTTAGTGAAATTCTGGGTAAATTCCACCCAGAGCCTTATGTTTTATCCTTTTATTCTTTTTATAACCTGTAGCCTCATCTGTTGATTTACTGTCAGATTTGTACTCTCTATCCCTTCCTGTCACAGCCTGTTTTACATTTCCTGTAATAACACCCTTCTCTTTTGTCTTGTCTCTACTCTTTGATTTACCACATCTTCCCAAATTTGTATCCTTGCCCCCTCTACTTTGTTTAATGCAGCTTGCAAGAACACTGGTCCTAGCATGGTTCAGGTGTAGACCACCCCAATGGTACAGATCTCACTTTCCCCAATATTGGTGCCAGGGCCCCACAAACTGGAACCCACTTCTCCCACACCAGGCTTTGAACCACGCATCCATCTTCCTAATTGGATTTGTTCTATGCCAATTTGCACGTGGCCCAGGTAATAATCCAGAGATTTTGATCTTTGAGGTTCTGCTTCTTAATTTGGTGCTTGTACTGACTATGCAGAGCCTCATTCTTTGTCCTGCCTATGTTATTGGTACCAACATGGACCATGCTGTCTGGGTCCTCCGCCTCCCATTGCAAGTTCCTCTCCAGGCCCGAGTGGATGTCCCGAACCCTGGCATCGGGCAAGTAGGACAGCCATCTGGATTCACCCTCTTTGCTGCAGAGGACAGTGTCAATCCCTCTGACTATACTGCACCCTGCTACCACTACATTCCTTGTAACTCCCCCCAACTTGAATGGCTTCCTGTACCACGGTGTCATGGACAGTTAGCCCATCCACTTTGCAGCTCCCACTCACATCCAAACAAACTGAAAAAAACCTCAAACCTGTTGGACAATTGCAATGGCCGAGGGTCCTCAGTGCTGCCCTCTGGGTCCCCTTACCTGCCTCACTTGCAGTCACAGCCGCCCTGTCCCTGATCCACGCACCAAAGCAGAAGACTCTATCCTAAGGGGTGTGATCGCCTCCTGGAATAAAGTGTCCAGGTAACTTTCCCCCTCCCCGATGTGCCACAGTGTCTGCATCTCGGCCTCCAGCTCAATAACTCAGAGCCGAAGTTCCTGCAGATGTGCCTGGCCTGGATCACACCGGTACCTGGAAGCTCTCACATCCTGCAATCGCAGCACACCATCTGCCCTGCCATCCACAATGTGTGTTAATTAATTAATAATTGCCAATTAATTAATTACAATGAATAAAGTTTACACCTCCCTATAGGTTTTGTCACTGCCGGTAAACTTTGCAATACCGATAAAACAATACAGTACTTATAATATTGATGAAACCAGTAATACCAGTTACTGGTTTAGCTGCTCCTTCTGCTGCACCAAAGTGGAAATCAAATACTGGAGGCTGAAAACAGCAGAAGAAATAAAGCACCTCCTCTGCACCCTTCAGCCAACTCCCCACTCAGCACTTTCTTGCAGTAAACTTTACCTAAAACACCTCTTTCCCCTTATGCACCGAATTCCAACTCTGAACCAAATTCCCAAGTATACTCACTCAGTCTCTGTCTCACTCAGGCCGTCGTCTTCCCTCACTGACCGTGCTGATGGATGCTCACTGCACATGGGCTAAAGCCCACAATATGGTGTCTGGTGCAATTCGCCCACAAGTATTCCTGTGTACCACGAGTGCAATTTTGGAATTCTAAGGGCACCCATAGCACCCAGAAAAATGGCTGCTAATGAATCCAACTTCTCACCCATCTCGATCAAAAAAGAAGAAATTCAGATCCAAATGACGCATCACTGGCTGAAATATTTGCAGCATTCCATTCCCCGTTAGTGCACCATTATTCTCTTCTCCAACGATGTTTGTGTAAGATTTATAACTGGCTTTTGTTGATGAAGAAAAGGCTATCTATTCTGTTGTAGCAGTGTGACTTAGCAATAGGACCTTAAACTGTTGTTTAACACTGCTTTAATTTGTCATTTTTTTCTTGCTTGTTGTGGGTATGTGTTAATAGTCGATTTTCACAAATATAATTAATTTTTTGAGAGAAAAATGAGGGCAGCAAGAGAAGGTGTAAAAGAAACCCCTTAATTCAGCAAATGAGGGGACACGTGTAGTCTGAGAATATTTTTATTGATCATATTAACATTTATTATTATTTTGTGCCAATTTTTGCTTGTATGTAGCTGTATTTTTAATTGATTATTGTGTAATTTAAATTAACTATGAAGAATAGCTGCTTTAGAATACCCATTAACTGTGCAGCAAAACAACATAATTGCCATATGTCATATTTCCTTTGGCTGCACTAATTTTTGGCACCACACAGAAAATTCCATGAGTTACACAAGTCACACATTAATAGGTCCTTGTAAAACTCTGCTGGCATCCACCTCCACAAACTACCGGCAGAAGGGACACAATTACAGTTCATGGCTCCGATGCTGAATCCCTCCATATTCATGAGGAAGGAGTCACCAGCAGCCTGTGAGCTACCATTACTTCTTGGGCTTGATTTTAACCCTGACCAGGGTTTCGAGAGGGAAGAGGGCACAGCAGGGGAAGAACAGGCGGCCCTTGCCTAGCAGGTGAATGGCTGGAAGTGATGTTTTTAGGAGGCTCTCAGGGGAAAGATCCTGCACATTGAAGACTGCAACTTGTTTGTGAGGCCTGGAGGAGCACTCTGCTTGTCAGACCAAAGAAATGGCTTCTCTTACCTAGGGAGCATTTTAATTCTTTGCAACAGCTGCCAACTTGCTTCAGCCCAGCAAGTCATCTGTGGCTGCTTCCCCCCCTCAGGCATAGTTAAAAGGCCATGAAGGTCCCACTGACCTCACAGGACTCTGAATAATAGTCATGCAGGAAGCCTTTGACTCTGTCTGGTGGGCACCTCATTACCATCAAAGCCAGCAGCATTAAAATCACAGGCCAGTGAGAATATGGAGAAGAACTCTTTGCCCGGTTCATTTCTGTCATACGGAGAGTTAAAATTCCACCCCCCACTCACCCCCACAACCCCCCTACCCTCGCCCTTGCCCAGACTACCCTGGTCTCTTTTTAGAAGGAAGTGCAAGTCATATTCAATATTCAGTGACTTGACTATACCATTGTACTGGTGCTTCAACACACTGGTGACTGATCCTCAACCCCTCACAATAATGCCACACGTATCACAGCCGAATTGCTCTGGCAGTTTGGCCAGGTGAGGTTTTCGGGTGAACACTTTTGTATCCACTCAATCAAACTCCAAAAAAAATCAGAAATGTTGACTTAATATTAATGTTCGTTTTACTGAGAATTGTTTTAAAAAAGGCTCCTCCATCTTCCTTTCCTAATAAGCTCAAACTGACGAAGACTTCATCCAACTTACACTTCGTTGACAACAAATTGCTTAAATGGCAATAATCTGATGGACAAGATTCAGTTTCATGCCAGTGGCTAAATTCTGAGGAAAAAGATAGGTATTGTCAGTTCTGGACTTAACCTTGATAGGCCTTCATGAGCTGTGTATCATGATGACACTGTCATGAACAATGTTTTGCTGACCTTTGCACTAGTTTTTAATATTTGGCTTTCACTGTTTATGTGAACAAAGCAGCATCAATTTTATTTATATTTATTAACATCTCATTAGTTAATTACATTAACATTTACTGCTGCAAGAACTTTGTTTTGCTGTACAGGATGTGCATTATGTGAATTTTATAGAGTGCAATAGCCAGCATTCTTAGTACAGCACTGCTACAGAGTCATTAGGTTGCCTATTAAATTATTTGCTGCCAACTCAAGTTCAGCACTGGCTTATTGACCAGCTGAATAAAATGTTGCTTATAGGCTTCAAACCATAAAGATTCTGCTCTGGTTATATTTGAAGCTGTCTTTATTGATGAGCGACTGAGTGGTATTATTTGAAACCTTAGCAGAAATTTGATAAAGGGTTGATGTCTTGCAATACTTTTACTGCCAATAATGCACACCATGCCAAAATAATATTTCAACTTTCCTCCACAGGTGATATCATTCTATTCTTTATTTTAATTTTTCAAATGTGTAAATATGCATTTGAAGGGATTTAATTCCCCATGTGTACAATTTTTATTATTCTGGTTAATGTATTTATTCTACTGGATTGGTTGTAAAGCAATTTGAACACCCTGAGCTAGTGAAAGGGTTTGTATAACTGCAAGTCTTTTTTTCTCTCTTTTTCAAGTTAAATTTCTGTCTTTTAGTTTTACTGCTAACGTTATTCTGTATGGCGTACACAGTAAATGAAACCTCTTGCTGGGTAATAGTTGTCGGGCCAGATATGGTTTGTATTTCATAGAGACAATTTTCCACTTTAGTACTTCTGACATAAATTGCACGTACATATTGGAAAGTTTTACACCTGCAATGTGTGATTTTCCGATCATTAATTTTACTAGTAAGAAAATAACAGGCTGGGAGCTTGCAATTTCCTGTTAGGAAGACAGTAGCAGAAGGTATCACCTTTCATGTGTTGCTTTGGCACATTGAGAATTCAGTTTTAATTTAAATTAAGGGATAGTCCCTGTGAGGTTATTGAAGCCCTGGTTTGTCAATATATTGAATGCAGAAAAAAATGGAACCTTGGATCTCTAGAACGCCAGCCTAAGTGCTTGTGAAAGTAATTAAATCTGAGCTTTGAACCTTAGCAAAGCACTTTGAAGAAGGCTTCAAAGGTGGTCTGCAGTTTGGTCTGGCAACCCTGCAGCAGTACACAATGGTGGAATACAGATTGCTCCATAGATATCCCACATGTATGAAAACAACTAAACTGTGTTTGACCTCTCTGTCTCAATTTCTGGTGATAGACTGTCCACCAATATCCATTACAAGCCTACCGACTCCCACATCTACCTCGACTACAGCTCCTCACACCCCGCTTCCTGTAAGGACTCCATCCCATTCTCTCAGTTCCTTCGCCTCCGTCGCATCTGTTCTGATGATGCCACTTCCAAAAACAGTTCCTCTGACATGTCCTCCTTCTTCCTTAACTGAGGTTTTCCACCCCCGGTCGTTGACAGGGCCCTCAACCGTGACCGGCCCATCTCCCCCGCATCCGCCCTCATACCTTCCTCTCTCTTCCAGAAACATGATAGGGTCCCCCTTGTCCTCACTTATCACCCCACCAGCCTCCGCATTCAAAGGATCATCCTCCGCCATTTCCGCCAAATCCAGCATGATACCACCACCGAACACATCTTCCCTTCACCCCCTCGGCAGCATTCCACAGGGATCATTCCTTCTGGGACACCCTGATCCATTCCTCCATCACCCCCTACACCTCAACCCCCTCCCATGCCACCTTCCTATGCAACCGCAGAAGGTGCAACACCTACTCCTTTACTTCCCCTCTCCTCACCGTCCAAGGGCCCAAACACTCCTTTCAAGTAAAGCAGCATTTCACTTGCACTTCCCTCAATTTAGTCTGTGCATTCGCTGCTCCCACTGCAGTTTCCTTTACATTGGAGAGACCAAACGCAGACTGGGTGACCGCTTTGCAGAACACCTTCGGTCTGTCTGCAAGCATGACCCAGACCTCCCTGTTGTTTGCCATTTCAACACTCCACCCAGCTCTCGTCCCCACATGTCTGTCCTTGGCCTGCTGCAATGTTCCAGTGAAGCTCAATGCAAACTGGAGGAACAGCACCTCATCTTCCGACTAGGCACTTTACAGCCTTCTGGACTGAATATTGAGTTCAATAATTTTAGATCATGAACTCTCTCCTCCATCCCCACCCCCTTTCCAATCCCCCCTTTTTTCAATAATTTATATAGATTTTTCTTTCCCCACGTATTTCTATTATTTTTAAATGTATTTCCATCCATTGTTTTATCTCTACCTTTTAGCCTATTTCAATCCCTTCCCCACCCCACCCCCACTAGAGTGCTTTCTACCCTTAATTAGTACATTCCTTAGATAATATCACCACCTTCAACACCTATTTGTCCTTTTGTCTGTGACATCTTTTGGTTATCTCCACCTATCACTGGCCCTCTGTCTAGCTGTACCTGTCCCACCCTCCTTAAACCAGCTCATATTTCACCCCTTTCCTATTTTTACTTAGTTCTGTTGAAGGGTCATGAGGACTTGAAACGTCAACTTTGCTTTTCTCCGCCGATGCTGTCGGACCTGCTGAGTTTTTCCAGGTATTTTTGTTTTTGTTTTGGATTTCCAGCATCCGCAGTTTTTTGCTTTTAACTAAACTGTGTTAGTAGGCAAGCCTTATGAGGTCCAATAGCTGAAGCTATTGAAGAAGGAACTCTTGACCCTCCAAATACATAATTAATTGTCCTCTTCACTTGTCACAGAATCAGAGAATTGTTACAGTGTAGAAGGAGGCCATTTGGCCCATCGTGTCTGCACTGGCTCTTAGTGCCAATCTCCTGCCTTTTCCCCATAACCCTGCAACATTGTTTTTATTTAAGTAATCACACAATGCCCTCTTGAATGCCTTAATTGTACCTGCCTCCACCACTCTTCCAGGCAGTGCATTCCAAATCTTAACTACTCGCTGTGTGAAAAAGTTTTTTCTCACCTCGCACACAATACTGCAGTTGAGGTCTAACTAGTGTCTTATATACGTTCATCAAAACCTTCTTGCTCTTGTATTCTATGCCCCTATTAATGAGGCCTAGAATACTATATACTTTAGAAACAGCTCTCTCTACCTGTCCTGCCACCTTTAATGACTCATGTACATATACACCCAGGTCCCTCTACTCTGGCACACCCTTTAGAATAGTATCCTTTATTTTGTACTGTCTCTCCATGATCTTTGTACCAAAGTGTATCACCTCACACTTCTCTGCATTGAACTTCATCTGTCACCTATCTGCCCAGTCCACCAATGTGTCAATGTCCTTTTGAAGTTCTAAACGTCTTCCTCACAGTTGACAATTCTCCCAAGTTTTGTGTTGTTTACAATCTTTGAAATTGTCCCCTGCACACCAAGATCAAGATCATTTATATATATCATGAAAAGCAAGGGCTCCAGCATCGACCCCTGGGGAACTCCACTACAAACCTTCTTCGAGCCCATAAAATAACCCCTAACCATCACTCTCTGTTTCCTATCACTCAGCCAATTTTGTATCCACATTGCTACTGTCCCTTTTATTCCATGACCTATAACTTGCCTCATAAGTCTGTTGTGTGGCACTGTATCGAATGCCTTTTGAAAGTCCATATACACCACAGCAACAGCCTTGCTCTCATTGACCGTCTCTGTTACCTCTTCAAAAAACTCCAGCAACTTAGTCAGACACAATTTTCCTTCACTAAATCCACGCTGACTCTTCTGAATCAATCCACAGTTTTCCATGTGACTATTAATTCTATCCCGAATAATTATTTCCAGAAGTTTCACCACCACTGAAGTTAAACTGACTGGTCTGTAATTGCAGGGCAGATCTTTACAACCTTTTTTGAACAAAGGCGTAATGTTTGCAATTCTCCAGTCCTCCGGCACCTTCCCCGAATCCAGGGAATGTTGAAAGATTATTGCCAGTGCCTCTGCAATTTCCGCCCTCACTTCCTTCAATATTCTTGGATGCATCTCATCTGGTCCCGGTGCCTTATCAACTTTAAGTACCGAGAGTTTATCCAGTGCCTCCTCCTTATCAATTTTAAACCCTTCTATTGACTGAGTTTCCTCCTCTGTCACCATGTCCAGGGCAGCATCTGCCTCGTAAAGACAGATGCAAAGTATTCATTTAACATGCCAGCCATGACTCTGACCTCTATGTGTAAATCCCCTTTTAGTTCCCTAATAGGCCCTACTCCACCACCCTTTTACCACCCTTTTATATTGATGTGCTTATAGAAAAATTTGGGATTTCCTTTTATGTTATCTGCTTATCTTTTTTCATAATCCCACTGTTTTATCTCCTGAACTCTCATTGTTTTATCTCCCGAATTCTCACTGTTTTATCTCCTGAACTCTCTCTGTTTTATCTCCTCAACTCTCATACGAATATAAGAATATAAGGGAATAAGAACTAGGAGCAGGAGTAGGCAATTCAGCCCCTCGAGCCTGCCCCACCATTCATTACGATCATGGCTGATCTCATTTCGGCCTCAACTCCAATTTCCCGCCCTCTCCCCATAACCTTTCAACCTGTTACTAATTAAAGATCTGTCTATCTCCTTAAATTTATTCAGCGTCCCGGCATCCACTGCGCTCTGAGGTAGTGAATTCCACAGATTCACGACTCTTTGAGAAAAGCAATTTCTCCTCATCTCTGATTTAAATCTACCACCATTTAGCCTAAAACCATGACCTCTCGTTCTAGAATGCCCCACAAGGAGAAACATTCTCCATGTCTACTTTGTCTATCCCCTTTAGCCTCTTATATATCTCAATTAGATCTCCTCTCATCCTTCTAAACTCTAGCAAGTATAGGCCTAAACTGCTCAATCTCTCCTCATAAGACAAGCCCCGCATCTCTGGAATCAATCCAGTGAACCTCCTCTGAACAGCCTTCAGTGCAACTACCTCCTTCCTCAAGTAAGGGGACCAAAACTGTGCACAGTGCTCCAGGTGTGGTCTCACCAATGCCTTGTCCAGTTGAAACAACACTTCCCTATTTTTAGACTCTATTCCTTTAGCAATAAATGCCAAAATTCCATTTGCCTTCCTTATTACCTGCTGCACCTGTGTACTAGCTTTCAGTGATTCATGCACGAGGACACCCAGATCCCTCTGCACTGAAGCATTCTGAAGTTTCTCTCCATTTAAATAATAAGTCACCTTTTTATTCTTCCAACCAAAATGCAAAACCTCACACTTATCCAAGTTAAACTCCATCTGCCAGATTTTGGCCCATTCACCTGACCTGTCCATATCCATTTGTAAATTTCTTATTTCTTCATTGCAACTTACTTTCCCACCTATTTTGGTGTCATCTGCAAATTTAGCTATAGTACCTTCTATCCCTGAATCCAAGTCATTAATATAGATTGTAAATAGTTGGGATCCGAGGACCGAATCCTGTAGCACCTCACTAGTTACAGCTTGTCATCCAGAAAAAGACCCACTTATCCCAACTGTCTGCTTTCTGTTGATTAGCCAATCCTCTATCCAATCGAATATATTACCCCTAACTCTGTTTTATCACCTGAACTCTCGCTGTTTTATCCCCAGAACTCTTACGGTTTTATCCCCTGAACTCTCACTGTTTTATCTCCTGAACTCTTGCTGTTTTATCTCCTGAACTCTCGCTGTTTTATCTTCTGAATTTTCACTTTTTTATCCCCTGAACTCTCGCTGTTTTATCTCCTGAACTCTCACTGTTTTATCTCCTGAACTCTCACTGTTTTATCTCCTGAACTCTCACTGTTTTATCTCCTGAACTCTCACTGTTTTATCTCCTGAACTCTCGCTGTTTTATCTCCTCAACTCTCACTGTTTTATCCCCTGAATCCTCGCTGTTTTATCTCCTGAACTCTCGCTGTTTTATCGCCTGAACTCTCGCTGTTTTATTTCCTGAACTCTCACTGTTTTATCGCCTGAACTCTCACTGTTTTATCTCCTGAACTCTCGTTGTTTTACCTCCTGAACTCTCGCTGTTTTATCTCCTGGACTCTCGCTGTTTTATCTCACGACCTCCTGCTATAAGATCTCCCGAGCTCTCGCCCACCTCTCTCTCCTGAAATCTTGCTGTTTTAGCCTCACTGTCCCACTGTCTCACTGTTTTAACCTCTCTCTGCTGAACTCTCACTGTTTTAACCTCTCTGTCCTGAAGTCTCACTTTTTTAAACTCTCTGTCCCGAAGTCTCACTTTTTTAAACTCTCTGTCCCGAAGTCTCGCTGTTTTAACCTCTCTCCCCGAAGTCTCGCTGTTTTAACCTCTCTCCCCGAAGTCTCGCTGTTTTGTGTTCTCTAGAGAATTCTTACCCTCAATTGCTTCTCAGTGCCTTTGCCCGAAACACTCTGTGAGCTCTGCTCGGGCAATGGCCACTGTGTGCCAATGCATGAGCTCTTCTTATTCCCCCATTTAAGCAGCTTCAGGAATGGCTTCCACTTCTCTGACTGGCTCTGTGCTGTGCAGCCTCATTATCTCCTTGGATGAGCTACTGGCCCAGCATGTTCCCACGCATCACCTCGAAAATCTAATTCGGCCCTGCAATGAGCTCCCAAGAGGCTCATTAAATGCTTCAACTGATTAACCAATACAGAAGTAAAATACTTCTGCAGATGCTGGAAATCTGCAAAGCAGGAAATGCCGCAAATAGCCAGCAGGTCAAGCACCGTCTGAAGTGAGAGAAGCAGAGTTGGGGTTCCAGGTCAATGACATTCCATCAGTCGATTACCTGTCAGTTTCAAGCAGGTTACTTTGACCTCTGACTTCCACCAAAATCACTGGGTGGCCGGAGCACATTGAGGAATTGGGTTACCACCATCAAATCTACCTCTGTCTCAAGTTCAAAGTTCAGCCCGAGGAGTCAGCAATAGAATTCTGAGAGAGAGAGAAATCGTTCCCAACAAATTTACTGGAGTTCTTTGGAGAAATTCCATCTTCTCCACAAATGTAATTGTGTAGATTTGATATATTAGGTCTCTGCAAGGCTTTTGATACTGTACCTGATAAATGATTAGCTTACAAGCTAGAAGCCATAAATTAAAGGCAGGAATCTGGGGTAGATTAAAAATTGGCTAAAAGAGAGCAAGTAAAAGGGACATTGTTGTGAATGAACCTCACTCACCAACATGTCAAATTGTGGGGCACGAGGGGAATGTCAGTGTGATCAGTGTTCGAGTCTTTGTGGCTTACATTGTATATAAATGAATTCAAACTAGGTGACAGAGGCAGAACTATGGATGACCCTGGGAGAATGTGGAGGGGGACCATGGGGGGAAGGGGTGTGTGGGGAGTGTGAGGTTCACACAGTAAGGAGGAGGCAAGCCAAACACAAGGGGACCTGGCTGAAAAGTAAATTGATGCGTGGCAAATGACATCTAATCTAGAAAAATACAATTTAATGAGACGAGGGAAAGGAATATGCTCCAGGATAAAGGGCACAGGAGGGGGGAAGCTTGTGGTTATTGTGAAGAATTGACTGAAATCAGCAGTGTAATATGTAGCAGCAGAAAGAACGTTAATTGGATCTCAGGATGGATAACCACAGGGAAACAATAAAAATCCTTGCAGTAATAACAAGGCAGTGGTTTGTCAACATCTGGCTTATTGTATGCCCACATTGCAGCAAAGCCATCCAGACAATGTGCAGAAGACAGCAACCAAACTCATAAGGCAAGTGGGAGGGGGGGGTGCGGGGGGCAGTGGGGGTGGGGGGGGTGGTGGGTGGGTGGGGTGGTTGGGGGGGGGGGGGGCGGATTTTAACCGTCACGATGGGTGGGGGAGGGTTGGGAAGTTTGTTCAAATTTGGTCATTCTGAAACCCAGCCCAACCCAACCCATTTCAAAAGTATCCATTTCCAGTTTGAACAGGAGTAAAGATGTCTTGCTGCAATTGTACAGAGCCTTGGTGAGACCTCACCTGGAGTATTGTGCACAGCTTTGGTCTCCTTATCTAAGGAAGGAGATACTTGCCATAGAGGGAGTGCATTGAAGACACACCAGACTAATCCCTGGGATGGCAGGATAGTCTTAAGAGGAGAGATTGAGGAAACTGGGCCTGTATTCTCTAGAGTTTTGAAGAATGAAAGGTGATCTCATTGAAACTTAAAAAATGGTTGCAAAATTTGCTGACGACACAAAGATAGGAAAGTAAATTGTGAAGAGGACATAAGGAGGCTACGAAGGGACATAGATAGATTAAGTGAGTGGACGACAATCTGGCAAATGGAATATAATGTGAGCAAATGAGAAATGGTCCATTTTGGCAGAAGAATAAAAAGAAATCTATTAACTAATTGAGAGACTGCAGAGGTCTGAGATTCAGAGGGATCTGGGTATTCTAGCGTACAAATCACAAAAGGGTACAGCAAGTAATTAGGAAAGCTAATAGAATGTTATCATTTATTGTGAGGGGAATTGATTACAAAAGTAGGGAGGTTATGCTTCAGTTGTACTGGGCACTGGTGAGACCACATCTGGAGTATGGTGTACAGTATTGGCCACCTTATTTAAGGAAAGATGTAAAAGTGTTAGAAGCAGTTCAGAGAAGGTTTACTAGACTAATACCAGGAATGGGTGGGTTATCATATGAGGAAAGGCTGGACAGGTTAGGCTTGTATCCACTGGAGTTTAGAACAGTAAGAGGCGACTTGAGCGAAACCTTTAAGATCCCAAGGGGCCTTGACAGGGTGGATGTGTAGAGGGTGTTTCCTCTTGTGGGAGAATCTAGAAGTAGGGGCCACTGTTTAAAAATAAGGGGTCCATCATTTAAGACAGAGGTGAGGAGAAATTTTTTGCGCTCAGAGCTTTGCGAGTCTTTGGAACTCTCTTCCTCAAAAGACAGTGGAAGAAGAGCCTTTGAATATTTTTAAGACAGAGCTAGATAGACTCTTGATTAACAAGGGGGTGGAAGGTTATTGGGGGTAGGCAAGAATGTGGGGTTGAGGTTACAATCAGATCAGCCATGATCTTATTGTAATGGCGGAACAGGCTTGAAGGGCCGAGTGGCCTACTCCTGCTCCTATTTTGTATGTTCACGTGATCTTACAGGGTGTGACAGGGTAAATTTGGAAAGGTTGTTTCCCCTGGCTGATGAATCTAAAACCAGGGGACATAGCCTCAGAATAAGGGGCAGGCCATTTAAGATTTGAAATGAGGAGGAGTTTCTTCACTCCGAGGATGGTGAATCTTTGGAACCCCTGGGGGCTGTGGAAGCTCAATCATTGAGTATGTTCAAGACAGAAATCGATAGATTCCTGGATACGAATGACATCAAGGGATATGGGGTAGTGGCTTAGAGGCCGATGATTAGCCATCATCAAACTGAGTGGCGGCACAGGCTCGAAGGGCCACATGACCTACTCCAGCTCCTATTTCCTATGCTCCTATGTTTAACAGAACTGGGCAGGGTGATGGGTCTATTCTCGAGGTAGTGGGTAGAGGAGCGTTAGTCATTCAAATTTGCTAAGGAGGCTGCATAACCCAGATTCTAGTAGCCATTTAGATTCCTGGACTACATTCCGGGTTTCCCAGAGCTCCAGAAACCCAGCAGCTGAAGGGGACTTTGATGAATCTACCTCTCTCAAGTCCCTAACTGTCTCCCCATAAACATCAGTGCCAAAGAACGTAAGATTGTTCCCAATGGAGAATTTCTCTTTTGTCAAAAACTCCATTAATTGCTCAACGCATCATTTTTTAGCTACCTGTACTTCAGAAGGATAAGCATTAATGTTTTTTATTTCAATGAATTATTACCAGACTGGTGTTCTTCACTCAGTTCCTGTTACAATGGCTCAGAGTTACTTTGTTCTGTTTGCATTCTCATATGTGTAATACCATCCGAAAACTATATTCAACTACACTGTGTCTCCTGCCAATGTCAAATGGCCACCTGTGTACGTGCACTAGCCCACGCATATGTTACTCTGCTATACCCAGGCTGCCGGAGAACTCCTTTTAAAATCCAAGGCCAAAGCCAAAGTGAAAGCAGCAAAGTCTAAGAAAGCAGCACCAAAGACTCTTCTCAGGGACACCCACCTGTCTTAGAAAAGAGCTGATCCCTGTCCCAGCGCTGGGAACAGATTTCAGATAGAAACGTTGTTTTCTGCTGATCAGATCCATGCTACACACAGCCCACTCCCTGCAATAAAACAGAGGGACGTCCCTGTCTCTTCGGAGCCGGGTATGTGTCCAGGTGCAGTCAAAGTTCGTGTTTGTGCCTTTCTCACAGCTTCAGGGCAAAATCGTCCCAGATTTGCACTAAATGTGGTAGCGGCTAGGTAAAACAACGTTTTACCCACCGGCCACAATGGTGGGTTTTCACACCGTATCGTCCTAAACCCGCCACATTAGTTATGCACTCCCGGGCTCTCATTCGCGCGCCATGCTATCACCTCACCGCTTCAACAAGCCGGGCATTATATTTAAAGTCCAGCCGCGTGCACGCAGCTCTGTGCTTCCAGCCCATGACTACTGCAGGGAAGATGTCCATGAAAGGCAAAAGGACTGCAGCGCCCGATCACACATCACTGGAACGCCTTTTGGATGCTATGGAGGCCCATTGTGATGCACCCTAACCCTGCTCTGGCCACAGGATGGGCAGCAATAGGACCAACCAGGCTTGGTAGGCGATGGCAGTGGTGATCAGTGCCAATGCTGCACAGAAGAGGTTGGCCATCCAATGCAGATAGAGGATGAATGATCTCATCCATGCAGCCAGGGTAAGGCAACCATCTCATCACTCTAACCTCACACACACACAAGCCCATCACACACTCACTGGCATCTCACTCACTGCCAGCTCAAGGGAAATCACCACTCACTCTCTCACACACACCCTCACATCTCCATCTGGCCTCATCTCCTCTGGAGGCTGCCTCCTCAGCCCTCACCATCATGAGGCCACTTGCAACATTTGTCCCTACACACATCCTGGGATACCCTCCTTCCCCAATACAGCCCTCACCCTGCAGCCTCTTCCCTTGCCTGAGGCCATTTCTCTCCCTTCCCCCATGCAAGCACTGGCCCTGCAGCCATTGAAAAGCTGCCCACATATGGCTGATCTGGTAGGTAGAGATCAACCCATGACCCCTCCTAAAAGTGATGTGGTTCTGCCTGTGAAGCCTGGCGCTGGTGACTGTGAGTGCTGCCTGAAGCAAGGGAGGCAAACACACCTTGAAGTCCTGGGTAAAGTGCAGCCTGCCAAGTGCATGTTGCTTATGTGCTGTTGTGAAACACATCGGCATGTTTCTCTGCTGACATGGGTGTATGATCCAGTGAGGGTGGGGGTGGGGGTGGGGGTGTGGGGGGGTGGGGGTGGGGGGGCGTGGGGGTGGTGGGGGGGGTGATTCTGGTGGGCAGGCCTGATAATGATATGCTGATGTATTACAATGAGGTTCCCAACATCCGATGGCCTGCTGTTGGTGGGTTGAACGGACGATCGTGAACTGGTTTCGCGCCATTGTGAAACCAGTTGCATCATATTGTCCACCCACACCACCGAACATGTCCGACACTGGTGGATACGGAAAATCCTGGCCTCAGGGTGAGAGTCTACAAAACAGTGAACACTCCAGTGCAACACTAGAACTGCAGCTGCATGGCACTGGTTGCAAGCACAGCCATTCAACTGTGTGTCTTTACCGTCTCTTACAGGCACCACAACCATTGGGTGGGATTTTGCCTCTGGGGTCGTCCGGTCCCACGGAAAGTCAACGGAACTTTGTCTGGGCCACCGAATCCCGCACCACGGTTCCCACGACGATGGGGCTGGAAAAGCCTGACCATTGCCTATTATAACATTAGCAGAAAAAAGATCTTAATGAGAACAACAATTAACTGTTCAGGAAATGCAGCCTTGACAATTTCTGAAATCAACAGAGCAGAGATAAGAAAAATCAATTCAATCACGTGGTTTTATTCACTATCGTTAACCAATTTAACTTGTTTGGGTTTTAAACATCTACGAAAGTGAGGATGTTTCCATTCGCTAGAAAGGTTGGGTTCTCAGATTTTCAGTTGGGTAAATCTTTTGCTCTTTGTTTCAGTTTGGCGTTCACTGTATGATTGGTGATTTAGCTCCTAACTTGCTGAGTGACACCTGTTTATTGTGTTGTTTCAGGATTCCGGCTGCAATCCAATGTCTTTAAAAGGACAGAAACTTGTTTTGCTCAAACATAGCAGCAAGCAAACCTGTGATTCAAACCCGGTTTATCTCTTTCAACAAAACCGTGCCAACAAAACGAAAATGATTGTCTGTAAGGAAAATACATTTATAAAGAGCATAGCAACAATTTCAAAAACGATTTAAACCCACGTTTTATTAAAATAGGCCATTAGATTGATGTCAAATTAGAAATCAGTTTCATACTGAGCTACCTCTAACAGTACGAAAGCTGTGAAAGCTGCCATTTAGTTGGTACGCGTCTCTCCAATAATCATTCCTCAGTAATAAAAGAATCTACAGCTCCTTCTAGTGGATAGATCCTTAAAGGGCATTTTGTTACTGAAGCGACATGAACATCTATAATCAGAGACAGGACCAACCAATTCTCAAGCTATTGAAGTTTAAAAGTTGCTCTGCCTTTCCCATTGTGATGTAGCACGCTTGGAAACTGCTGTATAGGCAGATTTTTCAATGGATTTGAATAATCAAACAGTCCGATTTAATATTGACATGGTGCACGAGCATTTTACTGCGCGGTACTATGAGAGCTGGAGTGCTTGCCCATTGCCAAGGAATAGCATTAGTGATGTTTATCAAGCAGTATCAGCCACCAGGATTAGCCTTAGCAAACAGGGAAGCCCAGAGATTGGAAGGGGTCAGGCTTAGCTCTAGACCAAAATTATATTGGTCGGCATCAAATACTTATAAAATGAAAGGGTTTGACAGTAAACTTGAACTCAAAAAAGTAACAGTCAATTGAGAGGGTTCAGCACATCTTCACTGCACACCCATGTTGGGTCAGACAATATTCAGGCGCTATTTATGACAGCTGCCAAAACAGGTGTTGGGCCCCTTATATATTATTAAGGAGGAAGCAACATCTGTTCAGAACCTTTCCCAGAAATTCATTCGGGTTGTCCTTCAAGGGACTGCTGGCGGCAGCCACCAAAAAGATTTATGTTTGAACTCAAGCTACTACGGACCACGGCTGGCCTACCCTCGCGCCTCCTGATCTCCTTGCCACTGTCCCCCAGATCCACCTGGAAGTTACAGCCTGCAAGTCAGCGGCCCACACTGGTGCTTTGAAGTACTGTGAGATGCCTCTGGTTGCCCGATTGGTGTCTGCCGCTCTCCAGAAATTTGCTGATGATGCCTAAGGCCCGACTTTAGTCGAGTCTCTGAGCTCCAGCTTTGGCACCTGCTCCCGGCGCGGTGACCATTCTGCGCCGGTAATTTAAGCCGAAACTAATTTACAGGCCAATTCCTGATGTGAATGATGTTTCTGAACTTAGTTGCTTGAGATCAAACATCGGAGCCTGTGTTTGTTTCTTACATTTCAAGATAACCCAGAGGTTGCAGGAGGCTGAAAGCTAACAGAGACGAAGCTATGAAGCTGTCATCTGCTGGTGTTCAATGTAACTGCAGCAAAAAGTAACATTCATTTTTAACGTGTTGCACCATGGCCGTGATGTGGCAGAGTGAAAGTCAGTGAGGCTGACGGATCTTCATCGTTCATGCACTTTTCCAGTTGTAAACACTTTCAACCTTTCCGTAAAGTTTTCTGCTTTAGTTCCTTCAACTTTTTTGAAGCATTTTTGGCAGGTTGCACCACTCGAATGTTATGTCTTACCAGAAGGCTAAACTGTAGTATAAAAACGTAGAACTTGTCCTCAGTGTTGAAAGACAGGTCATCAACACAAGTGCTTGTACCTTGCACCCTAGATATTAATTATTGGCATGGCTCCTGCATTCTCAGTGTAGCAGAGGGAAGGTGTGCTTTTACCCTCTGTTACAGTAACTACAAACATAGCCTGTTATGAAAGTAGCATATAAAAAATCTTAATGACAACTGCAGTTAAGCTCATGACTGGTATTTGTGTAAGTGTTTCATGAATAAAGCACACTCCAAAGCACTTTACATCCAATGGTTTATTTTTTGTTGAAGTGTAGTCGCTGTTGTAATGCAGGGCACAGATCAAGGTCTTACAAACAGCAATGTGATCATTACCAATAATCTGTTTTAGGTAAAAACAAAATACTGTGGACGCTGGAAATCTGAAATAAAAGCAGAAAATGCTGGAAAAACTCAGCCGGTCTGTAAGACTCCGTTCTGAGGAAGGGTCATACAGACTCGAAACTTTAACGCTGTTTCTCTCCCCACAGATGCTGTCAGACCTGCTGAATCTGTTTTAGGTTTTGATTGAGGGATAAATATTGGCCAAAACACCGAGAGGACTGCTTTTCGTCCAAAGGTGCTGTGAAATCCTTTCAGCCCACCTGAGACAGGAGCCTCTCTCCCTCTTTGGGCTTACTGTTTGTGTCCGGTTTCATTCTTGGTTACCAGCTAATATCACGCCCAGTATGTTCCTGATATCTCATGGGATCAGACCGTGCACAAACTCAGGATCATCATGGTCTATTTTGGGACAACTCCAATGTGCTTTGTCAGCCAGCAGTATCCTTCACTGCTACTTTCCACATGGACATTGTGAATCCTTGCTGGCTTGATTGAAATCCATCACCTGGCATTGTCTTCACCCAAGTATTGCCATAGGAGATCCACTCATTTGTATTAAAGAATGTAAAATACCTGCTGTGAGTGGTGGAGATTAGAAACTAGGAAAAAATTATTAATGTTTTAATTATTCTGCCATTGGCAGTGGGAATAGATGTTGGTGAAGTTTGGTAAATCTATGGCCTGTCTCACTGGAACAAGATTTCAACAGGTTAGATACTGAGGTATTGGTTCCCCTGGCTGGGGAATCTGGGACAAGGGGCACTGTCTCAGGATGATCACTTAGGACTGAGATGAGTAGAAATTTCTTTACTCAAAGGATTGTGAATCTTTGGAATTATCTTCACTAGGTGTTTGGAGGCATTTTCTTATGAGGAGAGGTTGAGTCGGTTGGGACTGTCATTGGAGTTTAGAAGAATGAGAGGCGACCTTATTGAAGCATATAAGATTCTTAGGGGCCTTGACAGGGTAGATGCTGAGAGGCTGTTTTCCCTTGTGGGAGAGTCTGGGACCAGAGGGTATAATCTCAGAGTAAGGGGTGGGCACCCATTTAAAACAGAGATGAGGAGGAATTTCTTCTCACAGAGTGTAGTCAATCTGTGGAATTCTTTACCCCAGAGGGCCACAGAAGCTGGGTTGTTAAGTATATTCAAGGCTGAGATAGACATTGAATACATTTAGGCTGAAATAGACAGATTTTTGGTCTTTCAGGAAATCCAAAGAATGAGCGGGAAAGTGGAGTTGAAGCCCAAGATCAGTCATGATCACATTGAATGAGAAGCAGGCTCCTGGGCTCAGATGCTCTGCTCCTCCTATTTCTTATGTTCTTCTGTCTCTGTGTTACAAAGGTTACACTAATTACTTTCCAATGATATCTTCAAGCATCTATTCTCTCACAAGAGGACAGAACTGTTGTTCTCCATCAGAATTAATGTATAGAGCACTTAAAAATGGAGCTTACTAAGCATGCTGTTTGTAACTGAAATATAATAATTCATTTTGTCAATTGATTTGAATCTCAGTTTATTGGCTCTGTCATTTAGAGGCGAATCTGCTCCACTACAGTTTATTATTTTTTATTGACGTGTTTCTTGGCTTTAATGTTCAGACCATAAAACCGTAAGATGTAGGAGCAGAAGTAGGCCATTTGGCCCATCGAGTTTGCTCCACCATTCAATGAAATCATGGCTGATCTGATAATCCTTAACTCCACTTTCCTGCCTTTTCCCCATAACCCTTGATCCCCTTACTGACTAAAAATCTGTCTATCTCAGCCTTGAATATACTTAATGATCCAGCTTCCACAGCCCTCTGTGGTAAAGAATTCCACAGATTAACTTACCTCTGAGAGAAGAAATTCCTTCTCATCTCCGCTTTAAGTGGGCGCTCCCTTACTCTGAAATTATGCCCTCTGGTCCTGGACTTTCCCACAAGGGGAAACAGCCTCTCAGCATCTACCCTGTCAAGCCCCCTAAGAATCTTACATGTTTCAATAAGATCACCTCTCATTCTTCTAA
Organism: Isurus oxyrinchus; assembly: GCA_026770705.1. NCBI lineage: Eukaryota > Metazoa > Chordata > Chondrichthyes > Lamniformes > Lamnidae > Isurus > Isurus oxyrinchus. The sequence continues at coordinate 109,592,210 of JANJGN010000019.1, read as the reverse complement.
ACTCCAATGAGTACAGGCCCAACCTACTTAACCTCTACTCATAAGAAAATCCCTCCATACCTGGGATCAATCTAACGAACTTTCTCTGGACTGCCTCCAATGCCAGTATATCTTTCCTTAGATAAGGGGACCAAAACTGTTCATAGTATTCTAGGTGTGGCCTAACTAGTGCCTTGTATAGTTTTAGTAAGACTTCCCTATTTTTATACTCCATTCCCTTTGGAATAAAGGCCAACATTCCATTTGCCTTTCCTATTACCTGTTGAACTTGTATGTTAGCTTCTTGTGATTCATGCACAAGGGCCCCCAAATCCCTCTGTGCTGCAGCTTTCTGCAGGCTTTCTCCATTTAAATAATATGCAGCTCCTCTATTCTTCCTGCTAAAGTGCATAACCTCACACTTTCCCACATTATATTCCATCTGCCACATTTTTGCCCATCAATTAACCTGTCTATATCCCTTTGTAGACTCCTTGTGTCATCCACACTACTTGCCTTCCCACCTATTTTTGTGTCATCTGCAAACTTGCCGATAGTACATTCACTTCCCTCATCCAAGTCATTAATATACATTGTAAATAATTGATGGCCCAGCACTGGTCCCTGTGGCACTCCACTAGTTACAGGTTGCTTTCCTGAAAATGTCTCCCATATCCCAACTCTCTGTCTTCTAATGGTTAGCCAGTTCTCTATCCATGCTAATATACTACCCCAATACCATGGACTCTTATCTCACCCCCCCACCCACCCTGGATTGTCCGTCCACATCGGCAGGAAAGCACGCCGATGTGTTTCACAACAGCATATAAAAGGCGTGCACTTGGTGGGCTGCACTTTGAGGGGTACTCGGAGGTGAGTACACAGTAACGTTGTGCAGCGCTCACCAGGATCGCCTGCTGGACTTCAAGCTTCAGGAGCGCTGGGGGGTCGGGGTTAAGGGCAGCTCTGCTGTTGAGGTGACTGGTGGTGGTGGCGGGGTAGGGAGTGGGGGGAAGGGTACAAGAGCAGCCCTGCCATTGAATATAGCACACACGCATTCATGGTGGGGGCTAAGGTGGGTGAGGGAAGTGGTCATGCATTAGTGAAATCTATATAAAGCGACCATTCCTCTGCAACTGAGACAGTTCAGGCACAGCCACATTGTTATGACTGGGGTCGGGCTTCTAACCTATCTGCCCCCTCAAGCAACGCAGAGGCATCAAAGTGCTGCCAAATGCTCCAAAGCTTTTCAGCACCCCACCCCCAGGCACAGACTGCAAACTAATGAGCGTTTTGGTGGACTGCAGAACAGTTGGACGACTGGGCACATTGTACAATCTCCTCGCTAAAGTTGGCCATGGAGCAGTCACTGGTGGAGGTGTTCACAGCCCATGGCAATGTCATCATCCTGGTTTGGACCAGTCTCCCCCATGGTCCAAGCTAACAGGGCAGCCCTGCAGCGCACTAATCTCTAGCCATCCAAGTGGTGGCCAACAATCCCCGGGAAGCGTTAAGGGGCCTTCACACTTAACCAGGACAGGTTCTTAGTACACCCATGCTAACCACGTGTCTCTCTCTTGCATCTGTGTCTCTCTGTTTCATCCTGCAAGAGGAATACGTCAGGATCATGGAGCCTGGTGAACTAGCTGTATGCCTGATGGCCTACAGAGCATAAAGACGACGGACGAGCGAGTGACTGAGGCTCCTGGCTGCACAGGGGCAAGAGCAGCACCCTCAGGAAGAAGGGATGCCTGGGGTCCCTGCACATGCTGTCCAAGAGCCCTAGTCAGCACCTATAGCGACACCTAGGGTCTACAAATGCTGTTTTTCATTCCTGCAGATGACCGAGAACCAGTGTCACTGAAAACTGCGCACATCTAGGGACCTGGTGACTCACACCTGCCACTTACTGCAGGACTTGGTGCCAAGGGGACATGGAGGGCATCCACTGCCAGTGGCTGTGAAAGTGACTGTGGTACTCAATTTCTATGCCAGTGGCTCCTTTCAGAGTTCCACAGGTGACCTCTGTGGGATTTCACAATCCGCCACCCACAAATGTATCCATGAGGTCACGGATGCCATCTTCTCCATGGTACACAATGTTGTGTGTTTCACCCGGGACCAGGACAGCCAGGACACAAGGGCCATTGGATTCACCCTGATCTCGGGATTCCCACAGGTGCAGGGTGTGATTGGCTGCACTCACATGCCGCTCAGATCTCCATCGCTACACTCAGTGGGCTGCATCAATCATAAGGACTTCCATTCACCGAATGTGCAGCTGGTGTGTGACACCGGGAACACATCCTGCAGGTGTGCACACCGTTACCAGGGAGTGTGCACGTCTCTTACATCCTCAGTCAGTCACAGATCCCTCGAGTCTTCCAAGGTCCACAGAGGCTGCAAGGTTGGCTCCTTGGGGACAAGGGCTACCCACAGAGGCCGTGGCTGATGACACCCATATGGCGGCCTCAGACTGCAGCAGAGCGACTCTATAATGAAGCTCATGCAGCAGCTCACAATTTGGTGGAGCAAACCATCGGATGCTGAAAATGAGGTTCTGGTGCCTGGATCAGTCTGGTGGAGCCCTGCAATACAGTCCACAGAGGGTGTCACACATGGTCATCGCCTGCTGTGCCCTTTACAAACAGGCGCTGCAAGGGGAGAAGAGCTGGCTGAGGAGGAGATGGAGGATCTGCACTTCTCCGATGAGGAGGACTCCAACGGGGATGAAGGTGAGGGGGTCCTCGGAGGCAACGATGACAGGGATGAGACCCTTGCCAGATGAGGCAGGCGCGCTCTGGAGGCCCTCATAGCTTGTGGAGGATGTTGACGACATGCTGTGAGGAGACACCATAGACTCTCACATTGCATCTGTGAAGGTTTGACTCCAGTCTAGCTTATGGCAGCATGAATACCCTCTGTGATAAAGCTCTGGTCATGGAAACGCAGCAGAGGCCCTAATAGTCACTGGATTGCAGGAGGATGATGATGACATGCAGTGAGGAATCTCCATAGATCTTCACACAGCCTCTGAGAATGTCTGATACTTGTCTGGCTGAAGGCAGCTCCCTTGAGCTCTGTGATCAGGGTCACATCATAGAGACTAATGTCCTTTAGGGAAGGAAATCTGTCGTCCTTACCTGGTCTGGCCTACATGTGACTCTGGACCCAAAGTCCTCCTTACTAACATCTGGGGCTAGTGCCAAAATTGGGAGAGCTGTCTCACAAACTATTCAAGTAACAGCCTGACATAGTCAACCTCACTGAATCATACCTTACAGATAATGTCCTAGACTCTACCATCACCATCTCTGGGTATGTCCTGTCCCACCGGCAGGATAGACCCAGCAGCGGTGGTGGTACAGTGATGTACAGTCAGGAGGGAGTTGCCCTGGGAGTCCTCAACATTGACTCCGGACCCCATGAAGTCTTGTGGCATCAGGTCAAACATGGGCAAGGAAACCTCCTGCTCTTTTCCATGTACCGTCCTCCCTCAGCTGATGAATCAGTGCTCCTCCATGTTGAACATCACTTGGAGGAAGCACTGAGGGTGGCAAGGGCGCAGAATGTATTCTGTGTGGGGGGCTTCAATGTCCATCACCAAGAGTGGCTCGGTAGAATCGCTACTGACTGAGCTGGCCAAGTCTGAAATGACATAGCTGCTAGACTGGGTCTGCGGCAGGTGGTGAGGGAACCAACAAGAGGGAAAAACATACTCAGCCTCATCCTCACCAACCTGGCTACTGCAGATACATCTGTCCACGACAGTATTGGTATGAGTGACCACCGCACAGTCATTGTGGAGACAAAACCCCGCCTTCACACTGAGGATACCCTCCATCGTCTTGTGTGGCACTATCACCGTGCTGAATGGGATGGATTTCAAACAGATCTGGTAACTCAAGACTGGGCATCCATGAGGTGCTGTGGGTCATCAGCAGCAGCAGAACTGTCCTCGAACACAATCTGTAACCTCATGGCCCAGCACATACCCCATCACACCATTACCATCAAATTAGGGGAACAACCCTGGTTCAATGAAGAGTGCAGGAGGGCATGTCAGGAGCAGCACCAGGCATGTCTAATAATGAGGTGTCAACCTGGTGAAGCTATAAAACAGGACTACTTCTGTGTCAAACAGCATGAGTAGTGAATGATAGACAGGGCTAAGTGATCCCTCAAACAACGGATCAGGTCTAAGCTCTGCAGTCCTGCCACATCCAGTCATAATGGTCACTGGAGGAGGACACTCCACAAATATCCCCATCCTCAATGATGGGGGAGCCCAGCACATCAGTGCAAAAGATAAGGCTGAAGCATTTGCTACAATCTTCAGCCAGAAGTGCCGAGTGGATGATCCATCTCAGCCTTCTCCGGAGATCCCCAGCACTGGAGATGCCAGTCTTCAGCCAATTCGATTCTCTCCATGTGATATCAAGAAATAGCTGAAGGCACTGGATACTGCAAAGGCTATGGGCCCTGACAACATTCCAGTAATAGTACTGAAGACTTGCACTCCAGAACTTGCAGCATCACTAGCCAAGCTGTTGCAGAACAGCTACAACACTGGCATCTACCCAGCTATGTGGAAAATTGCCCAGGTATGTCCTGTACAAAAAAAGCAGGACAAACCCAACCCGGCCAATTACCGTCCCATCAATCTACTCTCCATCATCAATAAAGTAATGGAAGGGGTTATCAACAGTGCTATCAAGCGGCATTTTCTTGGCAATAAGCTGCTCACTGATGCCCAATTTGAGTTTCGCCAGGGCCACTCATCTCCTGACCTCATTACAGCCTTGGTTCAAAGATGGACAAAAGAGCTGAACTCCCGAGGTGAGGTGCGAGTGACTGCCCTTGACATCAAGGAAGCATTTGACCGAGTGTGGCATCAAGGAGCCCTAGCAAAACTGGAGTCAATGGGAATCAGGGGGAAAACTCTCCGCTGGTTGGAGTCATACCTAGCTCAAAGGAAGATGTTGTGGTTTTTGGAGGTCAGTTATCTCAGCTCCAGGACATCACTGCTGGAGTTCCTCAGGGTAGTGTCCTAGGCCCAACCATCTTCAGCATTCAAAGTGATCTCACATTGGATTACCAAGTATGTGAAATACTTAAGAGAGCAAATGGGAGACTTCACATGCTACGACCACAATGTATTTCAAACTGACCTATTCACTGTGTTTAATAGTTACATAAGACCCATTGTTGAATACGCAGAATCTGTTTGGAATCCTGGACTTACATGTGAACAAGCTCGAAAACATTCAGAAACGTGCACTGAAACTGATCCCAGGTGATGAGTACCAAGGTTACTCTGACACAATCAGACAACTGAATACGTGCTCCTTTGCTGAAAGGCGGGAATAACTCTCTCTGATCTTCAGTACAAAACTCTTGAATCCCACCTTCCATTGCCACTATCTCTTGATGCAACCACATCAAAGTAAATGTGAGATGCAATGAAGGAGAAAAGACACTATTAAAGACACAAATAAGATATAGAATGAAAAGACCATGGGCTGAATCTTCAGTTCATTGGGCGGGCGGGCCTGACCCAATCGCTGGGGGGCTCAGAGCCGATCGCTGCCAGCGATCAGGGCCACACCGCCATTTTACGTGGGTGGGCCAATTAAGGCTTGCCCAGCATGACCTCCGCCAGGAAGCGCTATGTGCTCCTGTGCGGGTGGGGGGGGAGGGGGTGGGATCCCTAAAATCGAGAGTGTGCTCTTTTGCGCATGCGCATGAAAGAGCGCACTCATCTCCCTGAGGCTAAGTGCAGTCTCAGGGACTGCACCTCGACTTTTAAAAATATTAAAAATAGAGAAAAGAAAAATGACTTACATGTCCCCTCATGTGATAATGTCACATGAGTTGGGACATGTTCATAATTTACATATTAACTTTATTACAATTTTAAAAACCCGACATGAAACCTCATCCTGCCGGTGGATAAGGTTTCATGTTTTCGCTATTCCCCGCCGGGGCTCCTGGCCGACCAGCCAACATTAAAGTTGGACGGGCAGGTCCTTTAATTGGTTAATTGATCCTGTCAATGGCCTCACTTGGCCACTAACAGGTCGGCGGGCCCACAGCTGATTTTGCAGCGCCCCCGCCTTCCTGAAGATTTAAATGATGTGGAGTGACACCCGAGTCATCCCGCTTCATTTTACACCTCAGTGAGCGGGCCCTGCCCCCACTTGCTGACAGTAAAATCCTGTTTACCAGACAGCCCAATCCCCTACTTAATAAAACTCATAAATAGTATGTAAATAATTGAGTGTTTAATGAACTCACCCTGACAACATATAATCTATGGACTTTAATACAAAATGCAGAATGAAGTGGCCCTTTCATTTTTATTCTATAAATTAAGGAGACCTGTATTTTTGCAACATATCGTAATTATTTGTATGCTGAAATGATCATAGTTGTGCAACCCCTTTATTATTTTATACTTTACTTTTATTTTTATTTCAATGATTATCTATAATTATGTTGTGAATTATAATTACTTATTTGTATCTTCATCATGATTTGACAGCTGCCGCCATGATGATTGTTCCAAATATTTACCTGTCTAACCTGGTTGGCTTGATGGTAATGGTAGAGTGGGGGGATATGCCGGGCCTTATGGTTGCAGATTGTGGCTGGATAGAATTCAGCTGCTGCTGATGGTCCACAGCACCATGTTGCAGCATGGTGCCTATATTGAACCGAAGACTTTGCCTGTCACATGCTCGAGTTTAACCTATTTCTTATCACTTGTTAGCTGCTGAGGCAGATTATCTTGAGGGGGAAGATAAAAGACTGATGTCCAATTATCACAAAAGTACTTTAAAAACCCTGGGCCTGGGCATAATTTACTTGTGAAATTAAACTTGGTTAGATAAATCAATGAGTTGTAACTCTTTTGAGTACAAACATGTTTCCATCTGTTCCTATTCAGATGAAGTTACATTGTTTGCCATTGTGAGATTTGAACCCTTGATCTTGGGGTTACAAACCCAGTACCATAGCCACTTGCTATTTAGGCCAAGCATTGATGAATGGTAACTCTTTTGAGCATAAACCCGTTTCCATCTGTTTCAGATGAAGTTACATTGTTTCATAGTTTTGCCATTGTGAGAGTTGAACTCTTGATCTTGGGGTTACAAACCCAGTACCATAACCACTTGGCTATTTAGGCCAAGCATTGATGAGCTGTAGTGCAAGCGCTTGAGAAGGGGAATTAATTGGAAGTTTAAGTGGACAATCAAATTTTATTTTTGAAGAAGTCCACTCTAAGTGTTTCCTGTCCAATGGTGTGTATTATGAAAGAAGACCTTTGGGGAAATGTAGTTGAACATTTTATAGTCTGACATTACCATTTCTCGCAGAGGGTTTGGAACTCTCATCCTCAAAAGGTGGTGGAAGCAGAGTCTTTGAATATTCTTAAGGAGGTGGTAGACAGATTCTTGATAAGCAAGGGGGTGAAAGGCTAAGACGGGTAGGCGGGAATGTGGAGTGAGACTAAGATCAGATCAGCCATGATGTTATTGTAATGGCGGAGCAGTCTCGAGGGGCCGAGTGGCCTACTGCTGCTCCTAATTTGTATGATCGGATGGTCGTACAATGTGTTTACCCAATTCCTTCTGAGTGACTGGTGCCTTTATATCATCATAACAACAGGACAGCAGTGGTCAAATAGCATGGAAGCAAGATTAAGTACAGGTACAGCACGGTGTACAGCCTTAGATCATGCTACATAGCATGAGACAACCCTTGCGTTTTGGTGAAACTGCAATGAGTTTGCAGCATCAGAGAGTGTTGAAATTGCAGCATGGTGGCTGCACAGAAAAGCTTTGAAGACACAGGGTGGGGATAAAGCTCAAATGAAGAGCTGGGAAGCAGACTGATCCCTCGTGGTGAGATTGCAGCACATAGACCGTCAGTTCCATGACTGGGACAGCACATTGAGTGAATGAGCACTGGGTTAACTCAGTTGGGGAAGGTTGGTGACCAGGGTGTGGGCTGGATCAATAGCGAGTGAGGGAGAGTCTAACAAAACAAAAAACAAAGCATCATAAAATCGGACCAGAGAAGGTTGTGATTATAATGGGTGGCTTCAGGAGTTGCTGAACAATAAATCGAATAAAACAAAGAAGAAGATCAAAAAGATATTGTCAAATGTCCACAAAATTCCCCAGTTTGATTTGGATGCAGCTGACTTACTAACCGAATTCAGAATGTTTAAATAACGTACTGAGCTACGGTTTCTTGATTCAGGCATATCTGAACCAGACAAGCAAACCATCAAAATTCACCTAGCAATTGGGAATGAAGGTCTACACAGGCTGAACACATCAGGATTTACAACAGAAAAGCTAAAGGATGCTCAAAACATGTGGAATACATTGGAAGGTCAGCTCACAATCAGATTAAATTTCTGTATTCATCGATTAGAGTTCATGTAATTTTGACAACAGCCTACAGAATCCATAGACCACCCTGTCAGCAGATGCAGAGAAAAGGATACATACTGTGATTTTTCACATGCACAGCTAGCAGACAGAGTTGTTGAGTTGGTGATCACATTCACACCAATGGAAGATGGGATCTGCTAGATAAGCCCAAAATGTATAGCTTCGAAGACTACTCAAGGACGGACGTAAGTACAAAGCAACCCTTGTAGCTTGACGAAGCCCTAAGCACAACCCCAATTATTGATGATTCACTGGAACTCCCAAACCTAGCAGGACACATGGAAAGTGTGTCCTTCTGCATGCAGCAAGGAAATGCCCAGCTTTCCATCAATTCTGCAAGGCATGTGGCAGAAAGGGCCATTGGCAGCGGCAGTGCACTAGAGCAAAGGCTGATGCAGCTACAAAGAGCAGTTCATTGATCCAAGCAGACCGTACACAACAGGAACCATCAAGCTATAAGAACGACCATCCAGTACCCCGTCAGAAACATATATATAAGGTGACTGGCAAACCAGAAAATGATGATAATGTGCATGATGAGACCAAGAACGGTGAACACAGATTTCACACTGTCAATCTCGTGGAAAGCATAAATCCCATCATACCATCTGAAGTGTTTGCTAAGATTCAAATTATCTGTCCTAAGAAAGTTGGTAACTATTCATTATTGGCCAAGATTGACACAGGGGCAATTGCCAACATACTCCCCCTACAAATTCTAAAAGACCTGTATCCACAGACGTGGAGGGCCAGGGTGAACCCCACTATTGAGCAATGTTCGGTGTACAACAGTGCTGTGCAAGATCCATGGTTCTGGAGTGCAAGTACAATCAATCCTCCTGGGTGTCACAGATGCTCTAAATCATGGACACTAAAGGCCAAGCAATCGTAGGTCTACTGGCATGCTGTAACCTCACACTAATGACAATCCATGGAATCAGTCAGATCTCATACAGCAGATAAACATCCAAAACTACTCCCAGCACTTCAGTTCATGATCTAATATCAAAATATCCAGAATATTTTGACAAAATTGGCAGTTTCAAGGGAGCTGCAACCTCACGCTTGTGGGAGAATGCAAGTTCATCAATTGATCTGATACATTTTGCACAATGCAGATGTCAGCAGCTACAAGATGAAATGGTGAAAGATTCCACACCATATGAAACTGTGGAAATCCATCACTGAAGGAGGATCTGATTCAGTTCAGCATGTCCACGAACACAAGACCATTTTGGCCTTATGGGATGAGTTAGGCATCTACGGGCGAGACATTTTTAAAGGTAGGCGGGTCGTGGCCATCATACCAGAATCCTTGTGACTTGATATTCTTCAACAACTTCATCACTCACACATGAGCATAGATTGGATAAGATTTGCAAGAGAGACAGTCTATTGGCCAGGTATGAATAATGACATTGAAGTCATCATTAAGAAGTGTGGAGCATGTCAAGAGTATATGCCAAGTCAGTACAAATAACCACTCATTCCACATAAAGTTTATACCCATCCTTGGTCTAAAATCTTTCCTATCCATGGCACTGACTCCTTCGTCATTAACGACTATTTCACCAAGTACTCCATATTTGACAATTGCATAATATCTCAAGCACAACTGTCATGCACACTCTGAGTGCTATTTTCAGTTTATTTGGTGCACCTAGAGAGATTGTTGAGGATAACAGCCTGCAACTTATTGGTAAGCGATTTCAGGATCTGGGTGAGAAGTGAAATATCGATTACACTACCTCTTCTCCTCATTACCCTAGACCTACCAGCCTAGCTGAACAAATGATTCACATGGTAAAATCTCTAATTCTCAAATGTAGACAGACCAAGCAAGAACTACACATTGTAATGTTACATCTGAGAGCGATATCTTTAAATGCAACTATTCCATCCCTGGTAGAACTCATGTTTGGAAGACAGTGCAAACCAATTACCTACTCTTACTCATTCTACTCTCTCAGATACTAGAGAACAACTTTAAAACTGCAAGAGAAGATGACAAATGTACATGATAAACATGCGGGTACAGAATTGCCAAGTTTACAGTTGGGACAACAAGTTCATGTATAGGATCCCACAGAAGATGCATGGCAACCAGCCAAGATGATAAGAATTTGTTTGAACCAAGGTCCTATGAAGTCATTGCACACAAATGCTCAATGGTAAGGTATAACCAAGGACAAATCAGATCCATTTCCAGCTCCTTAACCACCGTGCGGTCCCATTCCTTCTAGGACAAGATCCCAAATGCAACCAGCAACAACATCCAAGAATGACAATCCCACAGATCACTGTAAGCAATTAAAGGTACCTGCAGACAAGGTTATCATTACAAGGTCTGGGCATATTAGCAGATTACCTTTACACTTTAGGAGTTCATATATTCACTAGTCCTATTCATTTATGTAATGGTAACTAAACATGAACATGTATTATAAGCAGTTCTACTTCTTTGGAAGGAGAGAAATTATCTTTAAAAAGAAAGGGGGATGTTGAAATATACCTTTAAGGGATAGCAGCATGCCATCCATAGAAGGGAAGTATGTCATGTGATTAAGTCTCAGTTTCACTTTGACCTGTGATCAGAACACGGCACACACAGCTCTGCTGCTGATGTCTTCAAGCTTTGCACCTTTATATATCTGTCCTCATGTGTCTAGTCTCAATAAACGAACCCACAATGTGTTTACCCAATCCCTTATGAGTGATTGGTACCTTTATATCATTATAAAAACATGACAACAGGAGGCCAGAATTCGAGGAGCACAGATATCTTGGAGGGTTTAGGGGTTGGAGGAGATTACAGAAATAGGAATGTGTAAGGTAAAGGAGGGAATTGAAAACAAGGACAAGAATTTTAAAATCAAGATGTTGCTTGACCAGGATGCAACGTAGGTCAGAGGATGCAGAGGTGATAGAGGAATGGGACTTGCCACGAGTTAAGGCATGGGTAGCATGGATGATCATGTTTATGGAAGGCAAAATATGGGAGATCAGTCAGGAATGCATTGGAATAGTTGGGTCTAGAGGTAATGAAGGCAAAATGGCAGCTTTGGCAGCAGATGACCTGAGACAGGGGCAAAGTTGAGCGACGTTACGGAGTTGGAAATAGGCGACTTTAGTGATGGTGACAATACGAGAACAATTAGCAACACCTGCTCTCCAAAATCCTGAAGTTGTATAACTCAGTCTTGGAGCCAGAAGGGTATAAACTGCCTAATCATAAATTGGGATGGCGTTCCCTGAACTTGGATTGAGATTCAGTGGGACAGTATAGGAGGCCAAGGACTGAGAAGTCAGAGTTGAGTGGGATGTGGAAATAAAGTGGCAAGTGAGTGGAAGGTCAGGGTCATGCCTGTGGACTGAAGTGAGGTATTCAACAAAACAATCACTCAGTCTGTGTTTGGCCTCCTCAGTGTCGGGGAGGTTGCATCGTGAACAATGAATACAACGTTCTAAATGGAAAAAGGTATAGGTAAATTGCTGTTTCACCTGGAAGGAATGATTGTTGACCTGGAAAGTGGGATAGGAGGAGGCAAAAGGGCAGATTTTACATCTCCTGTGCCCGCCTGACAATTTGCTGGGGCGAGTGGAGCAGGTGTTGGACTGGTAGAAAAATGAACAAGAGTGTTGTGGAGGGAACGGTCCCTTTGGGATGCTGGTGGGAAAGGGAAGATTTGTAATGAAGTTCCTCTCTGTCTGCCGTTTTCCAATGATGTCATAGTGATTGTGTACATCTGCATTCACTAACCCTCATTCTGCAGTCTCATACTAATCCTGCCATCCCCTATGGCTAGAGCAGAGTGTCTCTTCATCTGCTGTATGGTCTAATCCCTGCAGGGGGTCAGCTGAGTAATGCCAGGAATGCCAATTCAGTATATTTTCCATCTCAGAAACATGCAATTTTTTGGCAGGAGCTGCTTGGCTTAGTGAATTTGATTGATTTTAACAAGGAAACACTGGTTTCATACTGCCTGAAGTCCAAGATTACAAATGCACATCAACATGTCACAGAGCCTTATCATATTCTTCATGTTTACCAAAGCCCCATTCGAGAATTCCAAAATGTAGACAACCGCTGGAGCCCAAATAATGAAATGCTGGAAAAATATGATAACAGTTCAGTGGAAAACCTGAGCAGTTGTTGGCAGGCTATACGCAAGGAGTTGGTAAGAATCATTGCTCAACAGAGGCATTCAGGTGGACAAGGCAGCATTTGCTGCGCACACCACATTAATTTGGACTTGTGACTTTATAGGCAGCTTAAATACCTCAAAGGGCATTAAAAACCGGCATGTAATTTTTAGAGATGATATTTTATCTCTTAAATACACCATGCACCATCAGGCCTCGCCGTTATCTGTTTTTTGTCTGATTTCTACACAGGTTTCCCACTTTACAATTTCAAAATGTAGCCTTTGTGATTGGGTTAATAGTCTGTACCCTCCATATTATTCCTTCCGTGCCGTGTGCCCCAGAAAGGTGGGGTGCCAGCCCTCTCCCTGAATTCTCAACTAGCTGCTTTCTTAGTTGGGCTATGCTATCAAGGAGAGGTGCGGAGACCAAGGGGGTAAAATTGGATAACCCCTGAAATGCACGACTGGATGGCTGTATCTGCATCGTTGTGTTGCAGGCAGGACTTCACATTGATGCTGCCTGCTGTTTTACATGATTGGTGCACACAGCCAGAACGGCCTGCTCTCTTCATGGGCCACACTTATCAAGCAGAGGGCTTTATATTGTAAGTGGCTAGCGCAGCATACACCTCTTAAAGGCAAAGTGAGCAATGGCTGCCAGTAGTGGTGTGAGTTGTTTGAAAGCTGAATCTGTGCTGCATTAGGAATGGCTGAACATGTGAGAAGCCATGCACCAAGTTTTCTGATAATGCACTGGAAAGCATGGTGCGGGGGTAAAGGGAAAGGGTGACATGCTGCAGATAGATATGAGGCACTGCAGGCACATGCTTAGAAAGCATAGGGGACAAAGGAGTGGTAGAGGGTAATGCCAAGAGTGTTACCCTGAGAATATGGCTGCAGTGCAGAAAGAAGTTTAATGATTGACACCGGTTGTCAAGGAGATGAGTTCAGTCTCTAAGTGCCATATCCTACAAACTGCACAACTATCCTCAGCCACTGCTCCAGTCACTACACCCCCATCGCCGATCTACCAGGAACTTCTATCAATCAATACTCAACTATAAAACTCACATGCTTTATCTTATCCTCACTTAGCATTGTTGAAAGCTTCACAGCCACAACTCACAGCTCACCCACGATGGCAGCTATTCAACCATGATCATCCAAGTATGTTGCGCCATGCCCTCTGATGCATTTCCCTTCAACTTGTAGGAGGGGGTGGCATATAACAGGAGGCAGCAGCAACAAACGCCACATGCATTAATCTCCATGGAGGAGGCAGTATTAGTCATCATGGGAAGGCGCTTGCTGAAGCTGTGTCTGTTGGCAGGGTTTGAGGATGATACCTTATCTTCCTTCTCTCCTCCCACAATCTCAGCTGAGTCACAAGCTGCTTGCGCTCTGCTCCCATGAGGTTTATGAATGTTTTGAGAGTGTGCAGCAGCAGGGATAGAGTGAGCATGAATAAAGCAGGTGCTTCTTTAAGGTTATGGACTCCATCTCAGTGTAATTATTTCCACTGACATTTCTAGACTTAAATGAGCAGGATCTCCGACTGAAAAAGGAGGCACTAACTTTAAAACTAACAGACAAAGCCCCAGGCCCGGGTTTCTTTTCCTGGGTCGGGTACGCAAAGTTGGGACATGTCCCAGCTCTACGCACATGACCCAGGAAAAAGAAGCCTAGACGTTGGGATTTTCATTCTGGGGGATGATCTGGATTAGGAATTGGGCCAGGAATGAGTGTGGAGGCAGCTTGGGTGTAAATGTGGGCTGGTCGGAAGGCATGCCTCTGTGCACCGGCGCTTTGTGAAAGATCGAAAAGAAACTCCAGTAAATATCCTTCCAGCCCTTACTCCTTACTCCCCCTCACCCCCCCAACATACCCCCTCAGCCCCATCCATGCCAACCCATGTCACCTCATGCCCCTACTCATCCCCATTGACTCCCATACCCCCTAATGCCAACCCATGCCACTGCACTCACCCCCATGGCCCCTATGCCAACTTAGTGCCAACTCATGCCAACCCATGCCCCCCTCCTCCCATCCACCCTTTGCACTTACCTCCTCCATGCCAACTCACCTGGCATCCACCACAGGCAAACATTGGGAGCCACGCTGAAATAAAATAATGGGCAGGATTTTCCTGCCAGCGAGGGGGGGGTGTTGGGGGGGGGTGGGTGATGGCGCCCGCTCTCCAATGCGTAAAATGATGCGGGATGACATTGGGCGGAACCCCCGACGTCACCCCGCCCCATTTAAATTTTCAGGAAGGCGGAGGCTCAGCAAAAGCAGCTGTGCCAATTGAGCCATTGACAGAGTCATTTAAGTAATTAATGGACCTGCCCGTCCAACCTTAAGGTCAGCAGGAAGGCCAGGAGCCCTGGTGGGCATTAGAGAAAGCCTCAAACCCTCATCCACAGGCAGGATGAGGCTTCATGTAGGTTTTAAAAATTTAATTAAAGTTTTAAAAACAGTTATGGACGGATCCCAACTCGTGTGATAATGTCTCATAAAGGGGACATGTCAAGGATTTTTTTTTCTATTTTTAATAATTTGTGCAGAGCCGATCTCCCTGAGGCTGCACTTAGCCTCAGGGGGGTGAGTGCGCTCTTTCATGCGCATGTGTGAGAGAGCGCACTCTCGGGTTTAGGGTTCCCCCCACCCGCGCAGGGAGTGCTCAGCGCTTCCATGCTGACATTACACTGGGCGGGCCTTAATTGGCCCACCCACATAAAATGGTGGTACGCCCCTGATTGGGGGCGTGCCTCTGCACGCCCACACTTGAACTCCCCCCCCCCCCCCGCCCAGCAGGGGCAAAATCCTGCCCAATGTGTCTGTTGATGATGTCACTATTTAAAAAAGCACTCTCATTGACAAAAAACATTCAATGCATTGAAATTCCTTCACTAATCTCTTCTGAAAACAAAATTTTCACTTTAGTACTTAATTTCTTACAAAAATAAACATCTCTATTATATAACCACTTGAAGCTGTCAATCAAATGGCTCACTTAACAGGCACCCTGCTGTGATAATGTTAAGTTGTAAAATCAGTCATGCAACACAAGTCTTATTATGAAAGTCCTCAGGCGTATGTCAGCAGACTGAATGACATAGCCAGCACTGATTTTTTTTTTAAAAACGAAGACATTTAAAATTTTTTTTACAGGACAGCAGAGATAAATCCCTTGACAGCTTTGACAGTTCCAATGAGTCTTGACAGTTCTTCGACAGTTCCAATGAGTTTATGCATTTTACGTATATTCATGTCTAATTTTAACAATCCCAAAGGGTGTCTGACCTCTCCCAAAGGGGTCCTGGAACTATATCTAAAGAAGTACCTTACCTTTCCAAAGGGTACCCTGGCAATCCAAATGAGTCCACAAGGTTCTGCTCTACTCGGTCTAATGCACACATTTTGGGTTTCAAACACCTCCTTCAACATCACACATGAGTGATTTATATTGGCAGCTGCCTCTGTGATCTACAGATGTGCAATTTAGAACCCGCCCCCATTCACATCCTGAGAAAATGGCGGAGGCTGGGTTTTGAGGGCAGGATTTCCAGATTTGGGACTCTGCCGGCATTTTCACATAGGCAGAGAGCCTCTCCATCTCTGCGAAAACTCGGCCCCAGAATCGCTACCAAAATATCAACATGAGCGAGCTTGAAAGTCTTGAAAAAATGAATTCATCATAAGCTCTCGAGTAAACAGTAAAGGGGTTCGAAACGTGTGAAAATTAAATGGGATATCTGCCAGAAAACATGCAAATGTCCATTACATACCTGAAAATAACAGGAAACAAGATAAACGAGAAGGCTCACATCAAAAATAAAAAGAATGCAAATAAGACAGGCCAGTTAGCACATCTAGTTGACAACTACATTGCAGCCTATGACAACAGTCCAAGTTGACAGCCTGGCACAGAGGGTAGCTACTAAAAAGAAAATAAAGGAACTTGGGAGAGTTAAATTAAATAAACAATTATGCAATAAATAGCATGTTCTCAAAGGTTACGAGAGAGACGGAGAGAGAGTGAAGGGCAGTTGACGGTATCTTTATCCAAGTTGGATGCTCAACGTTTCATTTGATCAGGAAGATTAACGCAGCCTCTCCGCGTTCCACTGCCAATCGCTGTTCATCACTAACAAGCACAGCACACAACCCTAAAGCGATCATTATTCCGACAGCGATGTGCTCACCTGGTATCAAACTATTACAGCTGGTAATAGCAACCTATCACTGCAGCTGCAAAGGTAGAGGTTACAGCTTGAAAAATACTATCAGTCAAATCCAGTGACAAAAACCATCAAAACAGAGCTTAACGAGGTTATAAATATTTGGATCCTCAAATTGTATCACTGACTGCATATCTCTTTTAAATATCTGATACTTTATCATGATAAAATCTGTGCAAGTATTTTTGTGGAAAGTTTCTCCACTTCTCAACACAGGTGAATAGTACAAAGGTGAAAAGATTTTGTATTTATCCAGCATCTTTGACTGTGCTGCTGCTGTAGAATGGTGGGGCAGTGCAGGCAGGGAAATGTGCCTTTTTATGCCAGTTGTTTTTCAAGTAAAGAGCAAATTGACAGATTTCCTCAAATCGGCCTTAATTTCCACCACATTAATGTTGAAAATACACTACCATAATTAACATTGAAGCACCTTGAGGTAGAAATTGTTTAAGGCTGTTTTCAGATGCAGACTCGAGGTATGTTCTCTATCACTTGGACACAATTAAGTCTCCAGGTTGGTCCACCCAATTCACTTATATATATTATGCCAGCTTGTTTAATGGCGACTCACAGATGGGTGAGGGAAGTGCTGAGCCAGGTCAATATTGTACTTTGCTGATACCATTTGAATATTGGTCTGTAGCTCTTAAAGGGAGATGCACTTTAGCTACAGCAACAATAATTGAGAATCGTCAAGAATGATAGGGACAGGAGAAAATGCAATGGCTCCATATTTTTCTGATGTTGTGTTGGAGGTATTGGTAAAGGGTGTTGCTGGGTGGAGGGATTCTTCTAGCCACTAGGTGGCAGCAAGACACCAGGCTAACTGCCCACAATGAGTGGACAGAGGTGACATAATAGGTCAGTGCCACACGTGTCACCCCTAAGACATTTCTACAGTGCAGAAAAAATTGAATGGCTTTGACAGACTACCTGAGGTAAGACTCCTAACTCATATCTCTCATTGCAATCTGCATAACCCTGCGTTACTGGTATCCCAGCATTCAGAACCCTAACCTCCCCGATTAATAGCACTCTCCTCCTATCATTACATCACACTTTGCTCCACCCCCTCCCACTTCTATTGCAGAACTCTGCTCCTGCTACTCCCCTCATTATTACTTCTTTCACCTCTTTACATCTACGTTATTTTTCACACACCAGCTCTACCCTGACATGCACATCCTCAAGATGTCTCACAAAGAGGTCAGAATTCCAGATAAAGAAGCATTACCCGACCTTACATTCGCTCAAAGACTGGTGCAGTTCACAGGGTAGCCTAGAGGGGTCTGCATGTGGAGATGCCCTCAGTAGTGGTACTCAGGAGGAAAGGTGGGGGATAAGATGGCTCAGCTGCAACCTAGCCCTGCTGCAGAGAGGACAAATGAAGACATTGAGGGTCAAATATACATGTGAAAATTGATGATGATTCACATGGACAATCTAAGTTCACTGGGTTATCTGCCAGAGAGGTTATGCACTGTGTTGGAGAGCATAGAGGAGTCCAGTTCCCAACTTGCCTATTGTTTTCAGTAGGTTATTGATGCCATACAGTTAAACATGGAGCAAGTGGTCAGATCTGTGAACACTGCTCTGGACCTCGCAGTGACAGAACCTCTGATGACAACTCGAACAGCTTTGACAGTGGTTCACTTTGCTGCCGCAGTGGTTCTGAGCTCCAGCATCGATGTGCCGGGTGATAGGATTGGATCCAACGAAAGGAGGAAGTGCTGGTGCTCAGGGGGAGGGGAGGATGTTCAGCAGAATCTCTTCGTAACAATTTCCTGCCTTACCGCTCATTGTGTTGTTGGGCCGCGTGATTCCTCTAGATTGTTCGGCTCCTCTCTGCCTTCTTTATCTGATTTTTAAACTTGCATTTAAATAGTGAACAGAGCAATGCCATTCAAATGTGTTGTGTTTATCCAGTCATATTGATAAAAGCAATTCATTAATATTAACAAGGCAATTGTCACCATATTTACAATCTCATTTTATCTAATTTTTTACAAAAGAGTCTGTATTCACATTTTGTCAACTGGTATAGTTTCATGGGCTGTTCTTTGCCCATTTACTCTGATTCGCTTTGTTATATTTTGGTTCTTGAAATCAATTTTACATTTTTGTGTTTTTTTTTTACTAGCATCTTGATTCACTGATGCTGCAATGCTCAACCAATCATTCTTCCTTGCCGAACGAGACAATTGCTGCTTTTGTCAGTGATTGCATTAGACCCAGCTCACAATGCTCTCTATAAGTTGGAATATTTTGCACATTTCAGGGTTCCCTTTGTGCAGACGGCGGTAACTGCAGGTTAAAACATTTCTTACTGTTACAGGGATCATGTGACCGTACAGATGAATCAGACCTAAGTGTGGGGAATCTGAGGGGTGGAGCTTTTTAGCCTTGGTCTTGGAACAAGTGTGTAGCCTCACCAGGAGTCTGTAAATACAGTTTACTGTTTCTTACAAGAAACCGGTCTTGCATTCCAAGCTTATTACATGGACAATGACATTTTTGTGGAAAAAATGGCAAACCTAATTCAATGTGCCCTATTCGGAAACTGCCTGGTTCAGTTTCTGTCATGAAGAAGCCACTGGAACCATGCAGATAATTATACAAGTATTGACACAATGGTCTGGATGTTGCTCACCATAACATGGCATTTTCCATACTGTATAACAGAAAACTGACTACGATCAGCTGCCTCCTTCCAATTAATATAACCAGTGCGTTGTTCTCTGAAATGACTGCAATGGTTGTTAATTTTCAGACTAAATTCTATTAACTTACTAAACATTATACAAGAAACTGTGCTAATCATTTCTTTGTTTCAAAATTGTCTCCCTCCTCTGAGAATGTAAAGGCAGCAGTATTTACTCTCTTTCATTTTGATTGTTCTTTGATTGCAGCATCAGTTAGCATTGATTCGTAAATTAAGTACCGTTAAAATGTTACCCACACTTGAAACATAATGCAGAATCCACAACTGTAGATCATGGTGTATAAGTCGACCTCCAATGCTTCGAAAAAATCCTTCCAAAGACAAATGTCGATTTATAAGCCGAGTATAAAATATGAACCGTCAACGTTGGTGTAGGTGGTCGCCATTTGAAATGTGAAAAGGTTTCTATTTGTTGGTCATAATGCGCAATCTGCTCTGCATGGGCGTGTCTTAAACTCCTGTGTACCCTCTTGGCAACACGGCCCATATTGCCTGCTTCATCTCATCTGCCCTGACTTATAAGGTGAATATAACCCTAACTATGTATTTCTAAGGCTGTAAAATTGAGGCCAACTCCCTAATGTGAGTATAACCCTAAACATGCGTTTATTAGCTGAAAAATTGGGAATGATTTATCTGCTGAGTATAGCCCTAAACATGAATTTTGGCATCCAAAAACAGAGATCATCTTATACGTTAGGTTGGATTATACACTGTGGTTTGGGGTATATAGCCGATTGCACTTACGAGGGCTGAGTTGACACAGCAAGTGTTAAGTGCCCCAAATGTAAAGGAAACTTAAGCAAGCCATGAATTCTTTAACAAGTTGCTCAACTTTCTCCCCTTTCAATTACTTTTTGGGTTTTGAGGAACAGCTAACATTGAGCCTGTGGTTCTCATAGCTTCCTGCCACTGGGAGGTTTTCTTGTTTCATGCCTGAATCTAGTGCAGACTAATTGATAGAGGTGATTGCTATGGTTAGTCAACAACTTCATTGGCATTGTTTCATGTGACTACCAGGATGGTAAAGGGTGAACTAGATGAATTGTAGTCCATCCTTATTTGGCAATTCACATATTTCCTGTTTTCTCTCTGCTGCTTCTACCTTTGATGGAATAGCCTGCCCTTATCGAATCACAACAATTTGTGCTTAGCTGATAGATCACGGATCACATTTGTATCATGTCTTATTCTGGCTGACACTTGGTGGATTAATTTGGAGACGTAAATATCAAATGAATGTGTGAAGGTGTACCCCCCAGGTACATTTTTTAACAAGTATTCGTAACCCATTCATTCGTTAACCCAACCCACTCATTACGGCCAAGGGTTTTCTCCGTCGGGCGTGCTCAGCAGGGGTGGGTGGGGCTGATCAGGAAGCTGACTGCTGCCAGTGATCTGGGCCGGACTGCGATTTCACACTGGTGGGCCAATTGAAGCTCGCTCAGCTTGAAACTCGCGTTGCAGTGCCCAGTACAGCCTGTGTGGTGGGGTATGAAGATTTTAAGAAATAAAAATAAAGAAATTTAAATTGTTAAAAAACATGTCCCCTCATGCAGCTCTGTCACATGAGCAAAGGCATGTTATTAATGAAACGTTTACATTTTTATTTAATTTTTAACAGCTGTTGGAAACCTCATCCCGCCCATGGATGAGGCTTCCTAAAAAATCCAAAGACTGCTTGTGTAAGGTTGGATGGGCAGTGAAAAGTTTCTTTCAATTATGACTTTAATGGCCGTATTAGGCCTTTTAACTGTTGGAGAGGGAGTTGCCGACTCCCACACGTGCCCGCCATGTGCAATATCACGTGAGTGCGCAATGTTGCTCGCCTGACGTCATCGCGTGTCATTTTACTCTTGTTCGGGCCAGGTGTGCTTCTGCCCAATCATTCTGGCCTATATATAATAAAACTTTAAACAAAATGCAGTCTGGACAGTACTATCTTGTGTTACCTCACATTCACAACTATGTTACATTTAATGGAACAGATTCAATTCGATAAGATTGATGGCAAACTACTGGAAGCGAGACTCACAATAAGAGCTAGATGCAGAAAAAAGATCTTAACTGAAAGTCCTCAGAGGATACATAGCATTCTGAGCCCAGCGGGAAGCCTGTTCCACGCATTTCACTTGGTGGCAAAGAAGACTTTCTAATATCAGTTCTCAACTTGAACTTGTGTTTCCTTGTCTTCCTCTCATGAATTATTCTAGTTTTAAAGTTTAAAGCTATGCTTTCGAACATAACCTCTGTAAGAACCCCTTCCAGTTGCTTTATTTCAAACTGAAAAGTTTCCTCTGGATAGTGAGTCTTCGGATACTATGAGAGGGTGACAATCCTGGGGTTCCAGATGTTGGCTGACAATGGGTCAGGTTAGTGGTAAAGTGCTCAGTCTTTCCCTTGATATTGGTAATATTAGTGGGAGCAGAGATAAGGCTGGGTAGAAGCTAGTTATTTCAGCTATTAGGTGCCAACTCCTAATGTCACTGTTAGAATTGTTATGAATGTTACAATTTGTACTTCCTCTTAGTCCCAAAACATCTTACTTGTATTCACAACAGGAATGTACTTTCCAATACTTTCCAAAGGGGTGAAGGGGGTCATTGACAGTGCTATCAGGTGGCACTTACTCAGCAATAACCTGCTCACTGATGCCCAGTTTGGGTTCTGCCAGGGGCACCCAGCTCCTGACCTTATTACAACCTTGGTCCAAACATGGACAAAAGAGCTGAAATCAAGAGGTGAGGTGAGAGTGACTGCCCTTGACATCAAGGCAGCATTTGACCAAGTGTGGCATCAAGGAGCCCTAGCAAAACTGGAGTCACTGGTATTCAGGGGGGAAACTCTCTGCTGGTTGGAGTCATACCTAGCGCAAAGGAAGATGATTGTTGTTGTTGGAAGTCAATCATCTCAGTTTCAGGACATCACTGCAAGAGCTCCTCAGGGTAGTGTCCTTGGCCCAACCATCTTCAGCTGCTTCATCAATAGCCTTCCCTCCGTCATGAGATCAGAGGTGGAGATGTTCGCTGATGATTGCACAATATTCAGCACCATTCACGACTCCTCAGATACTGAAGCAGTCCATGTCCAAATGCAGCAAGACCTAGGCAACATTCAGGCTTGGGCTAATGAGTGGCAAGTAACATTTGTGCCACACAAGTGCCAGGCAATGACTATCTCTACCAAGAGAGAATCCAACCATCTCCCCTTGACATTCAACAGCATTACCAACACTGAATCCCCGTTATCAACATCCTGGGGGGTTACCATTGACCAGAACCTGAACTGGAATAGCCATATAAATACAGGAGCTACAAGAGTAGGTGAGAGGTTGGGAATTCTGCACAAAGTAACTCAGTCCTGACTCTCTAAAGCCTGTCCACCATCTACAAGGCTCAGGAGTGTGATGGAATACTCCCCACTTGCCTGGATGAGTGCAGCTCCAACAACACTCAAGAAGCTTGACACCATCCAGGACAAAGCAGCCCGCTCGATTGGCACAACATCCACTACCTTAAACATTCAACTGATGCACAGTGGCAGCAGTTTGTGTTCTGCCAGGGCCATTCAGTGTCTAAAAGCTGCACTGCAGCAACTCACCAGGGCTCCTTCGACAGCACCTACCAAACCCCTGACCTCTACCATCCAGAAGGACAAGGGCAGCAGACACATGGGAACACCACCACCTAGAAGTTCCTCTCCAAGTCATACACCATCCTCATTTGGAAATATATCGCCGTTCCTTCACTATCGCTGGGTCAAAATCCTGGAACTCACATCCTAACAGCACTGTGGGTGTATCTACACCACATGGACTGCAATAGTTCAAGAAGACAGCTCACCACCACCTTCTCAAGGACAATTAGAGATGGGCAATAAATGCTGGCCCAGCCAGTGATGCCCACCGCCCATAAAAGAAAAAACAAAACAGATGATTTCACTGATTTTAAATTAAACTGGCCAGAATGGAATGTGTGAATAAGTAAAATTGTGAAAATGATCTTACTGCTCTGTTGTTGCTAGAAACTACCCCGTTGCCATTTTAACTCCAGTTTGACTGGAAATCCAAAACATAGCTGTTAGATACAGAGCATTACAACAGCGGACTATAGCCCTGGATTACTTAGGGACATATCACACTTTTTAAGTCAAACATGTGTTTTTTAAAAAAAGACCTATAAGCAAAAGCTGGCTGAGAATCTGCAGAACTACTTTCTGGAACGTTCCTATGTGGATTATACTTGATGACCAGTCCAGAGAGAATAGAATGTAGCACACTGAACTTTAATCTCCTGTGGTTGTGGAGACAATGGAGACTGATTACCACAATTCAACAGAAACCATCTCCTGTTGAGTTATTTCTCAAAATGTTGGCATGATCTGAGTTGAAAGAAAGCAGATTCTGGGTGAAAGACATGTTTGCTTTTTCCCTTCCAGGAATACTCAAGGAAATGGATTAAAAAGCCAGCTACAAACCTAAGTCATGTGTTCTAATTCTCATGTGCTCACGTATGATGTGAAGGTCACAGCAGAAGAGCAGCAATTAGACATCCCTGCAGCTTACAGGTGAAAGTCTCTCTCTCTCTGGCTGGAGGTAAGTCAGCAAGCCACAGTCAAAAAGGAAACAGGACAACTCCTTCAGCTAACTTGCAGAACCAAGTGTCTCCAAACCAACTGCTCAGCTGCCAAAGTCAGCTTTACTGGAATCACCCAATTTAACGGCAACAACATTTTGTCAGCTTCTCCTCACTGACAAGTCAAAGACTGATTCGTATATCTTTTTTAACTTTTACTTTTGGACTCAACTTCTCATTTCTGATCTGTATACGTTGCATTTATAAAATTTTTTCTTGGGTTTTTAGTAACTTATAAATGCACCCTTTCTTTGACTCAAGAAAGCCTGGTTAAATTGGCTCCTTCTAAAACATAAATACATTTGGACAGGGAAAAGGTACCCACTAAAGAAGGGATCCTTGATAAATTAACCTTCTTGCGACCAACTGAGGGGATTGAATAAAGAAGGGGAGCCAGCTCCACCTTGCCCGGGAACAAAATAAAATTAGGGTCCTGCTCAGGGAGATAACAATTTAGGGTAGCCTGCCTGGGGTCATAACAAATTGGGGTACATCGCCCAGGGACTGGTTGTAACAAGGGAAATGCCTTATCATTGCATTGAGGGATATGAATTATGTTATTTGAAGAAATGTAGAGATTTTTAACTCGGCTGCACAGAACTGCTCAACCCCAAACCCATTGAAAAAAATTTATAGCAGGATTGGCTTTACTATCTGGTTGATATGACTGGAAGCTAAATTTACAGTGATACTCAGCTCCAGCCACAGGTATCATTAGGGTCTGCTGATCTCTGAGTATTACATCATATACTTCCTTCAGGTTTTCTCTTTACTAACCCTCATGATCATTCGCTTCTTATTATGGGTGCTGTTTCTCCTAGGGATAGACAAACAGAAGCAGAGGCAGCACAAGCAGCAGCCTGGGTGTTACAAGGCTGCAGTGGAAGGAGCCTGTTGTTAGACCCTTTACCCAACTCGCATGTTCTCTAGGCTGAGTTACTTTCTTGAAGTGCAGTTCCCTTGTCTGTGCTTCACTCGACAAGCTGTTACTGTTCTATACATCCTGTTGCAGCATGACCTGCCTGTTGGAATGGGGGGTGGGGTCATACTTTGCCAGTGGCTGCCATTGTTACCACAGTTATAATCCCAGCTAATGTTAATGGGACTGGTCAGATCCCAGATTGATACCTGGCTCGGTAGGGCCTAAATTTGTATTTCTTTTTAAGAAACTGTGGATGTCAGTTACTGAACACATTCACAAGAGTCTGCCAATATACTGTTAACACAAAGAATAAAAAGGTTAATTAAATGAGAAAAAATGAACAATATTACATTGGACAAAAAAAGTCAGAAAGATTTCAATACAGATACCAGAAAATGATTCAAACTCACATTATTCCTTTCATCGCAGCAACTCTTACAGACACAAAACCCCAGTGAAGATTTACCACTGTCTCAACGCCAAGCTTTTTTGCTTGTGTTAGCTCATTTTCAAACAGTTTTCTTCCAGTGGACTGCTGGTATTTCTCTTTAGCTGGTATCTCTCCCTGAGACACCCAAAAACTACAATCTAAACTCACTATTACTTCAACTTCAGAGTAAACACACAAGTTCCCTAAACTCAGTTCTCCAGCAGGCTTGCAAGATTTCTTGTTAGAAAGATTAGATCTTTTGCCTGTATTCTGTGGTATACACACATTAACCTGACTGCCCTTCTGTGTTTCCCTGTCTCCCTCTGCGTGTCACTAGGTAACAGCACACTTTTTCCTACTTTATGTTTCCTTTAACTTCACTAAACAACTAACTCCTTAGTAACCCATCTCTTCACTTCAAGAGCTCATTAAAAACGCCTGATATACAAACAGGTCCCCAGACTTCCCAGCACCCAGCTCACAAAAACCTCAATGAAACTATAAGCCAGGTTTCACCTTTCTTAACACCCAAATACAAAATATAAATTCAACTTGAAGCTGTACATTGCTCCTAACACCACCGTTGATAATTTTTTCACCACAGGCTCTTTCCTCACATCTACATGGGGCATCAAACACATCTCCCAATCTGCAGTGCACAGCTGCATCAAACAGATCACCAATACCCTCCCTGCCAGAACAAACCATTACATGTCAAGTGTGATGGATGCCAACTGTTAAAATAAGAGAGCACTGGAATTTGCAGCAGTGACTTCTTTCCCTCATGTCGTGGACATAGACTATGGACATGTAGCTATCAATGAACCAGCAGGTGATCCAGCAGCTCCTTCTACTGTATCAATGTTCAACAGAACAGGCTGATGGGTCTGAGTGACCAGTGCCAGTTCCTGAGCTCCTTTGGTGTGTGATCACCTACTTTCTGGGGCGACCACTTAAAGTTCGAATGGGATCTTACGTATCCACGTTAAAACTAAAATACTGAGATGCCTGAGATTAAGAAGTGTTTGCACCAAAAATGTTAAATTATCTATAATTTCAGCAGATGCTGACTGACCTCCTGTGTGTTTCCAGCTTTCCTGGTTTTGCTTAAGTCTTCATGTACTGTAACCCAAGTATTTTTCCTATCTGCACTATAATTATTATATAATATACAATGCTCACTTGTCTACTCCAAAAAAGGGATAAATATCACACTATCAGACCACTGGGTTTGATTTTCATCCTTACATCTGGGCATAAGGGTGTTGTTTGGTAGAGAGATAAATTGGATAGTGAGGATGATATGTCTGTAATGCAGCGTACCTGGGTTTCCTTCTGTTTTGGGCTTTATTCAGAGATTCTGACCCTACCCATACAGTTTTTCTCTGTCCTGTATCTGGATGATACTTTATGACCAATGAATATTGACAGCCATCCGCCTCATTGTACATAGGTTAAAGGAATACTTATTTATTTACAATTAAGATGATTTACACAGAGGCATAAAAGGAATTTCTAATGCTACCAATATTTAGAAAAAAACACAGAGACTGAATTCATTTACAGGAGTTCAATATATATTCTTCAGTATATATATTGTATTGTCCCATGGTTACTTGAGATTTGGAGAGATACGTATTTGAATAGTTTCCCTGATGTAAAGTTTGTATGCAGGCTATGCGATCCCCAATTCATAGCACTAAAGAACTTATGTAACTGTATCAAGGAATGTATGAGATAAATAGCATCAGCCTAAGAACCTCTGTCAATCAATCGATTTTGAAAACTCAATGGTACACGCTGTACTTAAAATAATTTAATGCGCTGTGATTCACATCAGCAAGCCTTACATATCTATTGATACTTTAATCAAGTTTAATTGGATTTGTACCTTGGAAAATGTTTCTGCATCCTGGTTTGTCCACAGAGAAAAGGATCGGCCTGCAATCTCACAGATAGCTCTGAGCCCCATCTTGTAGCTTTGCAAGGGAAAAAAGCTGCTATCTTAACTTTAGCTATTTCTATCGCATGCATAATCCTAAATGAAAATGATATAATCCTGGATATTTGACATAAGGTGAAACTCTGCTTTTGCCCTAATGGACAATATGTTGTGCTGTGCTCAACAGGACTGGATCTAGTGTTCAGTGGTTTATTTTTAGATCATTTAATGATTTTATAATATTTTATTAGCACTTAAAGGGTAAAATCAAACCCCAGCTTTATTTGGGAAAGGAAACAGCCTTGCAATGCTACCCCAGAACGTAAAATTAAAAAAAGGGCACTTCTGGTGCATTATAATGGAGGAGACCTCTCGACCCACCCCCACATCCCCACTCCCTCTCCAGGTATTGAACACTGGAGGAAGTGAGTCTTGCAAACCTGGAGACAGTGCCCCAAGGATTTAAAGGACCTCAGGAGGTCAGGAAAGGTGAGGGATAGAACATTGTCAGGAGCCAAGTCCCACACTCTTTCCCAGCATTCTCCTGCTCAGCGCTCCTCAGAACAACACACCTTGCAGCTCCAGTCATCCGTCTGTGTCCAGGCACCTCACATCCCTGTCTGAATAGCCAATACTCACACTCACTGTTATCCTAGTGCCCTCTTGCGCCCATGCCTCACAGTCACCCTCCACAAATGTTGACCTTCCCTCTTCTCCACACTATCCGTTCCTCACAACTCTCTGCTTTCTCTCCTTGCAAGAAAATAAAGAAGAGAAATGCAGAGAGAGGCAGAGAACTGGCATGACGGAAGGGTGGGGGTGGCTGGGATTGTCCTCCTAAACAGCCACTTTGATGGTCATTGGGCATGTGTGTCCACCTGGTCCATTTGGAAGGAAGTCTTGTTCCTTAAGGCTGCAGATGTCAGTAATGAGCCGCCTGAAAACCTGAGCCTCCTGCTGCACAGGCGTTCACACATGTTAAAGAGAGGTGATCCTTTGCCTGTAGAGCACCTCTTGGGATCTTGCCTCCTTCGAGTAGGGTCTCTGTGTCCAGCCTCTCTGTGCTGAGGAGCAGCGTGTGACAGAGGAGAAAGCAGCAGGTGTTGGTGTTGGTGTCGCTGCTGTCGTCAGAGGTGTAAGGCAGAGCTGTATAAACTCCTTCAGTGCTGCAGTGAGACTGACAGCAGGGAAGTGCAGCTGAAGGTGAGTGAAGTCCAAGACAGGTGAAGTGACTTCCAAAGAGTTAAAAATTACCTGCTAAGCACTCTCCAAAAAGGAATGCTATGAGCACCAATTTCCCACCGAGGCATGGTTGCAGCTCTTCACTTTCATTGTTTGTAGGCTTCCCGGCCTGTCAGTTTCACTGAAGACACTCTCCCCACGGTCCTGGCACCTGCCTCATGCTGATGGATTCTACATAGCCGAGTAAACCAGTGCACCGGCTGTTAAAGCCAGAATGCTGAGTGAAAGCCGGAGATAATTACCTCTTTGATTATTTTAATTATTCATCCAACAACTGAACAGGGGTTTACCCCTCACCTGAAGCTTTCACACCCTGGTTAAATCCAGAAATGGGCAGGGTTCTGTCAGGTTCCTGACCTAATGCTACTTTACGAGGTTATCACACCCTGACTGCATCTGCACCCGAACCTAATCCCCCTTGGCTGTTAAATTTCTGCCCCCTGAGTTTCGGAGGTATATTTCTGGGGTAATTTTTGCCCAAGTGTAAACTATTGAAATGAATTGAAGGAAAGCTCTGTGGATGCTATTTGGAGCATGGGATCTACCCTGTCTTCCTAGGAAATGTTTAAAACCCAGGCAGTAAAGATGAATTTTGACCCTTCTTTTGTAAAAAAAAAAGATATTCTTGAAAAACGAGTTGTATCCTGCTGCCTCCTGAATTCCCAGATCTGGTGCCGTGGCCCCCAATGATTTTCTGAAGCAAAGCTAAATATTAGAGCTTTTAATGTAGTCAATTTTACCAGTCGCTGGACATTTAGACAACCAATGCTTATCACAGAAACTAGAGTCTGTGAAAAATATTTTCTTTTAAAAAAGCTAAATTGCCAGTTTATGCAAAACTGAATTCTAACTCTCATGAAAATTCCTTCAGATGTTTAAGTGTGTGGATGATGGGAGGGTGGAAGCAAGGTTCTATAGCGCTAGAGGAACATCAGAATATACTCCAGTACCTTTATATACATGAAACATGTCTTTAAAACACTTAAATTGGCCCTAAAAATAAACAATGAGGAGGAAGCAGGTCACAGAATTTGCCAAGAATATTAACATTCAAAAAGATTTCAAGGTCTGGGCATCCCTTTGAAGTTTTAAATGTAAAGGCTTAATTTTAGCTTTCTTATGAGTATTTCTCTTTTGCAAGGCACTCGCCTGGGTGGATGGGGAGGGGGTGGGTGGGGAGGGAGTGGGTGGGTGGGGGGGGGAGGCGGTTGGTGGTGGTGGTGGTGGGGGGGGGGGGGGGGGGGGGGGGTGGTGGGGGGGGGGTTTGGGGGGGGGTGGAATCCAGGCTGCTTGACTTATATGGCGGTTCACTCTTACAAGGTAGAGCAGTTGCAGTAAATTCTAAAGCTGACAAACAGAGTTATCACAAAGCTGTAGTTGAATCTATTTAAAATATTTCACTTCAGATCAGATTTTATGATGAGGTTGATTGCACTTTATAGGGTATTTCACCAGAAGAAAATTTTTATCTACTGTCAGTCTCAAAAAATCAAAAATAATTGCAGTTGAATATCTACAGGGCCAAAACAAGTTAAAAAGAGGAAGATTTGTCAAGACTGTTAGAGGGAAAGGGCCCAGTAGATTGGTGGGGTAACTTGTGTCCGCTGTCAGTCTGACTGAGGATTCCATTAGGATTAAACATTATAATGAATTTAAGAATAGGAACAGGTCATTCAACCCCTTGTACCTGTTCCACCATTTAATTAGACAATTGCTGATCTATACATTAACTCCATCTACCTGCCTTGGTTTTGTACCCTGTAGTACCTTGTCTAACAAAAATCTATCAGTCTCAGTTTTGAAATCTTCTATTGAACTAGGCTCAACAGCTAATTGGTGGTAAGAATTCCAGTCCTTGGTCACAGATACTGACAGTGCCATCCATGACCTGCTCTGAGACTGCAGGTTTGCCTGCAAGAGTCAGCAGATTTCAGCGAGGACCTCCTTTGTTCGGAGGGTAGTTCCAAAAGAATTTAAAGTCTGGATTCGGACAATACAAAATTCAAATTGTTCAAATCCAAAACCCCTACAAGGAGAAATGAGCATATTCCCATCAGTAATGAAAAAGAAACAGAGAACAAGGACAAAAAGATAGTGAAGGAACATACACCATTTACCTGGAGAACGTTTCCTTTTCCAACCTTTCGTATCCATCATCAATGTCAAAATTTATCATGAAACTAAACTGTTCTTTGGTATAACTGATCACACTTTCTATCTAAGGAGTGAAGGCGTTTACAAATTTCCACTTTTAATAGGCAATTGCTTTGCCAGCTTACAGATTGAAGTGGATCAATATGTTGATTTAATTTCATTAAATTTTAATTTGTTCTAGTTCTGTTTTAACACCCAGCCATATATGGGGGTCACTATTTATCCCTGGAATTAGGAAGGAAAAGACTAATGCAGCTGCTAACTGGAAATTTTTCGAAATTATTCAATGTTTTTCTTAAAGGATCAGCAGGATTATCTAAAATGGGCAAGTGAAGATTCTATTCTGTCAGTTACTACAGGAAGAATTTTCGGGTCTGCGAGTGGGGGTGGGGCCCGCTCGCCAACGCGTAAATTGATGCATGATGACATCAGGCGGGAGTCCTGCTGTCACCGTGTGTCACTTAGATCATCAGTTTGGTGGGCGTGCAGCCGCGGGTGCTGTGTGCCTGCCGAACTCTCAAAGGCCTATCGAGGCCATTAAGAAAGTAATTAAAGTTGTTAAGAAAGCTGCCCGTCCAACCTTAAGGTTGTCGGGGGGGCAGACGAAGAGCCCAGGGGGCTTTCGCATTTATCATGAAACCTCATCCACAGGCGGGATGAGGTTTCATGAAGGGTTTATTAATTAAATAAAACTTTCTGAAAAAACTAATGGACATGTCCCAGCTCATGTGACAGTTTCACGTGAGGGGGACACATCCTTAAAAATTTTTTTTCCCCCTTTATTACATTTTTCAGGACTTAAAGTAATCTCCCTGCGCCACCTCAAGGAGGTGCTTCAGGAAGAATTCTGCGCTCTTCACCTGCCCGCCAACCTTAAGGTTGGACAGGCAGCATTCTGAATGACTTTAATTACTTTCTTAACGGCCTTAACAGGCCTTTGACATTTTGTCGGGCGTGCAGCATCGCTGTCGAACTGGCAATCTAACTGACGCCCGCCTGAAGTCACCGCACGTCATTTTACGCGTCGGCGAGTGGGCCCCACGCAGGGAGACTTAATTGGCCCGCCCACGTAAAACGGCCACGCGCCTCTGATAGGGGGCGCCGATCGGGTTCGTGCTTGCTCCCGCCCTCCCCTGCACAACCCCCCCCCCCCCCCCCACCCCTCACCCACCCCGCCGACGGTGGCGGGCGGAGTAAATTCAGCCCTATGTTTAGTGATGTCTAATAGATGGAAAATGGTTAAATTGTCCTAGCTCCTGGTCACAAAATTCAGATGGGTGGCATGCGTACCTTCGGTGCATTGGTGCTGCTTTGGGTCCAGCCGCCCTGATGGACACTATTTTAGTGAGGATGTTAGTACAGGAGTTGAGAGCATGTGCCGGAGGTATGCAGACTCGGTAGATTGTGATGCAAATCAGCATGTAACACAGATTTGACCATGGAGGTGCCATTTTTAATCTTAATACTCCAGCTAATACCCTCTCTTAACTTTCCATAGCTGAACAAATGCTCAGTAACTGGAAGGACCCATACAGAAATGATATTTAAAAGGTTCATTAACTACCTTCAGATTAATTGTTGATTGATTTCTGTTGATGAATCAGAGGAAGTGCTTGGCGGTTTCTACAGTTTTTAAGGTCTACAGGTGAAGCCTTGGTTTTCATTTCAAGGAATCTGCTCAAAACATTTGATCCCAGCCCCCATGGTTCTGTAGCTTCCATCCTAATCGCCCTGCGGCATGATGGGAAGAATGAGCAAAAGCAACGCAGAGAAGGACATGATGCTTGAAGAGGGGGGAGGAGGAAGAGGGGGAGAAGGGCTCTCAGCAGGAGGCCACATCCACTCAGGATCTTCAGCAAGTAACTATCACAACCTAAGCCTTCCACTTGACTAAGGAGGTCCTCATTGAAATCTGTTGCCTCTTGTAGGGTGAGGATGGCCCTGTCAGTGGAGGTACAGGTCTCTGTGACCATGGACTACTTTGCGTTAGGTTCCTTCCCAGCTGGAGCAGGGGACAACACCAAAATCTCGCCGTTCACCATGCACCTTTTTATAAAAGAGATGACTGATGTGCTGTATGTGAAAAGAGGGTAATACATTATCATGTCTCTTTCCAAAGAGAATCAGGTGGAACATGCATACATGCATGTGGCTTCACCAGGATAGCGAGCCTCCCCAAAGTCACGGTGCCCCAACTGAACACACATTGCTTTTTGGATACCGAATCTAAATTCAGAGATGGACCTCAACTGCAAATGGTCCACTCCCTCAATGTGCAGCTGGTGAGCAACAAAACCCAACACATCATGCTAATGTCCGTTGTCCTGGTAGCAGTCATGCTGCCTTTATTCTGTGCCAGTCTGACGTCCCATCTGTATTTGAGCCACAATGGGAGACCAGAGGGTGTTTATTTGGCAACAAGGTCTATCTCCTGACTATATCATTCATGACTTTAGAAAGCAATCCATGCACAGGTGGGCAGCATGCATATAGCATGCATATAACATACAGCATACTGCCACACAGAATGTCATAGAGCAGACATTTGTGGTTCTCAAACAATGCTTCTGCTGCTTGGACTGTACTGGAGGAGCTCTGTAGTACATGATGAGGAACGTGCCCCAATTCCCTGAGATCTGCTGCATCCTGCACCACCTTGTTATCATGTGTGCACAACCCTTGCCACAGGTATAGCTGAGGAAGATGAAGAGGAGGCAGATGAAGGGAGGAGGCAAACAACACTTTTTGGCTGGACCGACTCCAGAATCAGTGTACACAATGTCAAATCTCCATTCAACAACAATCCCTTACCTTCTCTCTGTGTAAAGGAAATACTAACATTACTGTAGGATTCTGAGGCAGGCTTGTGGAGCTGTGTGTGTGTGTGTGTGTGTGTGTGTGTGTGTGTGTGTGTTACATGTCTATGTGACTAATTTAATTAAATTGAAGACAGTCAGACTGCAAGGTTTAAATCATCAAAGGGAAAAGGTGTAAGCAGGCATTTTGCAATGGAACTGGGCGAGCTAACATTTGCATTTGTACATACATTGAGAGGTTGTTTGAATTTCAAAGGGGAATTAGAAAGTGAGAAGGAAAATGTTTGCATCTTGCAGGAGTTCAGAGGTAAACAAGCAGTGGGGATATCATGTTTTATTGACCCAAAAGCAAAGACAAGTTGGAAACATAAAAGATCTTATAATTGGAAGAGGTTGAATTTCAAAGAAAGTTCGAAACAATGGATTTGAAGATCAAAAGGGAAAAATATATTTAATGAAAGATGGAAAGCTGTATGAGGAGTGGCCATGTGTGATCCTGAAGAGTTTACTGTGAAGTGTCAGTTTCTAGCCACCCCAGAAAGCAAGGTTTTGTTAAAAGCCTTGGAATTCCATTGTTGAGTGAGAGGAAGAGAGAAGTTATGAAATACCTTTCTTATAGCAACAGTGGTGCCTTGTGTTAATATTTCTCGATGTTTTATAGATTAAGAATCTATTTGGATTGTTGCCTGGAGAAGGATGTTTATTTGGGAGTCTAGATAAGTAAAAATCTTTTGGGAAATGTTTGTAAGACTAAATTTAACTGTGTAACTGTAATCTTGTGTGTCCAAGTTTGCTTTTCCTTTGTTAATAAATGTTTTAATTTAATCTTCAACATCTTCAAAAGTGGTAGTGGACTCTTTACTTCTGACTTCAATGCATAGAGATTTACCAGGATGCT
Organism: Isurus oxyrinchus; assembly: GCA_026770705.1. Lineage (NCBI taxonomy): Eukaryota > Metazoa > Chordata > Chondrichthyes > Lamniformes > Lamnidae > Isurus > Isurus oxyrinchus. Next base: position 109,557,620 of record JANJGN010000019.1, on the reverse strand, counting down.
GCCTGGACTAGAGGGTGTGAGCTATGAGGAAAGATTGGACAAGCTGGGGTTACTTTCCTTGGAGCAGCAAAGGTTGAGAGGGGACCTGATAGAGGTGTGTAAGATTATGAGGGGCAGAGATAGGGTGGATAGGAAGACACTTTTTCCATTAGTAGAGGGGTGAATAACCAAGAGGCATAGATTTAAGGTAAGATGTAGAAGGCTAAGAGGGGAGTTGAGGAGAAACTTTTTCACCCAGAGGGTGGTGAGAGTCTGGGGCTCTCTGCTCAAAAGGGTGGCTGAGTCAGAAACTTTCCTAACATTTAAGAAGTATTTAGATATTCAGTTGCATTGACATAGCTCAAGACTTTGAGTCAAGCGCTGGAAAATGGGATTACTGTAGTCAGATCTTTGTTTTGATCTTTAAATCCAATGTTTTAAACTTTCTTTGAAACTTAAACACTTCCAATTATAGGATCCTTCATGTTTCCAACTTGTCTTTGCTTTTGGGTCAATAAAACATGATATCCCCACTGTTTGTTTACCTATGAACTTCTGCAAGATGCAAACATTTTCCTTCTCACCTTCTTTGTTGACTGACGTGGACACAATGGGTGAATGGCCTCCTTCTGTGCTGTAAACGCCTATGATAACTTTCTTGTAATAAAAATACAGATTTGCTAATCGTAGTGACAGCTTGGCCAAGTTTCCTTTTGGGATTTGCCCATCTCGGCAATGACCACCGGCCATATCATAACATCTATCAATGGGCATCAGAGTGTCCTTTTGGTCACAACACTGAAGTAAAAGCCAGCACAAAATGAACATCCCAAACCATCCAATATTCCATACAAAAGTCAACTATTTACTCCTGTGCACTCCCTTAATGTTTGTCTTCAATATGCCTTTTGCCTGTCCCAGTGCTCCTACACAACGCTATCCCAGTGACTGCAGCATTGCTGATGAAAGGCTGCTGACTTCCACTGCGGGAGACAGAAGGTGGCCTTGGAGGATGATTTCATGCAAGAATAAGGATAGGAGCCCTGGCTTTGACTGCACTCCAAGGGCGGCAGCAATGTGAGCTGGCTGACTGAGAGACAACAGCAAGGACACTGGTGGAGTGGCCGCGGTGGGAAGCACTGAGATCATAGACAAGAATATTAACTTGTAGAAACAGCTGTGAAGGTAATTCACTTCTTTCACCAAGCTTCCAGTTACTAGTTGAATTTTTGTCACAGGGAATGAGCTAATATCTACCACTCTCTGACATTTTCAAGCTGAGATATTCCTCTTTCAGTGCTTTCATATTCCTCCATTCCACAGGTAGAAAGTTCAAGTGCTGTGAGAAATTAAACATTTTAAAGGAATAAGTATTACTGTGTTGTTTCTTAAACTAGGCTAAATATCCTTTAATCAGAAGTAGGTAATGTATACTGTACTGCCTGTCCTCATATTAACGTGAAAGCGCTTACTTTAAAGAAACACCCAGGTAGTCACAATTCTGCAGAATGTATCATTCCAGAATATTGCAGACAAAAAAATGATGGGTAAACAATAGGGTAACCTTGCATTACAGCTCATTATTTAGACCTGAACTAACACCCAGAGGTATTGACATCACTGTCCTATTGTATTTGCATGTTTGTTTAAAAGAAATATGCTTTTCTATTGCAATTAACTATTTAATTCAGTGAACAAGCACATAATGTGACATGTCTACAGTTCACTGCCACTTAAGACCCAAGGGAAACACTGTAAAGTGTTACAGAAATGTTTGCTCTTACTGCCCTTGGGGAACATGGGAACAGATAAATGACCTGCTTGATTAACCATTACCACATTAACTGACTAATGCAATTACATGTGGTGGACTAACACTTGTCATATCACCAACAGAGCACTCAAAAAACAGCAGCATGGACGTTTAGTGTACTCCTCAGTTTCACTGTTACAAGCAAAATGCTAATATCGCATGAATCAGCTATTCAGCTACACCTTCATGAAGTTCAGCACATAACAAGAACAGCTCATGTTTATACTGTGCTTTTAATGTAGTAAACCATTCCGAAATACTTCACAGAAAAATTTGACTGAGCCACATTAGATGGTGTTAGCATAGATGACCTAAAACTTTATCACAAAGGTAGATATTATGGAGCATCTTAGTGGAGGAGAGAGAGGGAGAGATTTATGGGCAAAGAGATTTAGGGAGGGAATTCTTCTGTGATTCATGTGACTCCAGGGCACCCATGTCCCTCTGAATACCAACATTTTGCAGTCTCTCAGCTTTCAAAAAATATTCTGCTTTGCTGTTTTTCTGATCAAAGTCGATAATTTCACATTTTACCACATTATGCTCCATCTGCCACCTTCTTACCCACTCACTTAACCATCAATTTGCAGCCTCTTTGAGATCTCCTCACAGCCTACTTCCTAATCTAACATGGTCATCAAACTTGGATACACTACTTTTGGTCCCTTTATCTAAGTCATTAATATGCAATCATAGAGTCATAGAATCCTAGAATGGTTACAGCACAGAAGGAGGCCATTCACCCCTTTGTGTCTGTGCTGGCTCTCTGAAGGAACAATTAACCTCCTGCCACTCTCCTGTCTTTACCCTGTAGCCATGCAAATTTTCCCTTTTCAGATTTCCTTTGAAAATCTCCATTAATTTTGCCTCCACTCTCAAGCAGTACATTCTAGATCTTAACAATTCACTGTAAAAACATATTTCTCCTCAAGTAGCCATCGCTTCTTTTGCCAATTACCTTAAATCTGTTCCCTCCGGTTCTTGATCCTTGCACCAATAGGAACAGTTTCTCTCTAAACTCTGTCCAGACCCCTCATGATTTTGAATATCTCTATCAAATCTCCTCTCAGCCTTCTCCGCTCCAAGGAGAGAAGTCCCAACTTCTCCAATCTTTCTCCATAACTGAAGCTCCTCATCCCTGGAACCATTCTTGTAAATCTTTTCTGCACCCTCTCTAATGACTTCACATCATTCCTAAAGTGTGGTACTCAGAAGTGGATACAATATTCCAGCTGAACCAGTGTTTGATACAGGTTTAACATAAGGAGGATCAGTATTGCTTTATCTGTGCCCACAGAAAATTCTGGGACACTGTCTGAGATCCTCCCGAATTTGTTGTATATCCTCCTTTCCAGATCTGTCAACCAGTTCAATATGGGTCTTCTGGCTGATAAGATCACTTCACCTGTCCAGTCTTCAGTAACAGGTAAAATGGAGCCTAAAGTGCCAAAACTCACAGGAATCTTTGCTCTGACACGGACTGTGGCATGAATTTCTGAAAACATTTAATCAGCTCCGACAGGTAAAATCAATAAAAAAATAAGAATTCAATATAATAATTAATGTTTTCACTAAAAAGCAATTAAAAATTACAGCTTCATATAATTAATGGATTGTGTTCTAGTATTTATGCAGTTATTTCAAATGTATGTTGTTGAGGTACACAGACTGTTTTTTAGTAATCATTATTTTTGGATACATCTCTGTACTGCACCAAACAAATTAACACAGTGACCATTTCACTTCTGTAACACGTTGGCAAGTTTCATCCACAACACAAGGGGGTGCTGTAAACTAACTTTACACCACAGCCGATGTTAACTTGGCCCTGACTGAGCTATAGAGTGATGCGCACCTCTGGCTTTTCATTATTTAGAGTTACATTTCAGCGCAGGAAAGTTAAAATGACAATTTGCCTCAATTGGCAGTTGAAAATTAACCTGAATTTCTATGAAGAGTTTTAAATGCATCCAGGGTATTTCTCGCTCATTCATTCAACACTGACAAGTCTGAGTGAAATATACTGCAAAGCAGAGCAGGGTAAACAGTCCATATGAAATGTCACTGCTGCTGCATTTATACTGCAGCTACCAGTCGAAGACCAGGACGGACTCTCAGTGCTTCATTTACTGCTGCCAAAGAAGATTCTGCTGATATAAACACATTTAGTTCTACATGTGTGGGGGGTCCTCAACTAATGAGTAAAATTTAAATGTTTAGAGAGTGTAGGCAGCACTATCCAAACATGTAATGAAGCCCAAGTTGACGTGGAAACCCCAGGAGGTCATTGAAAGTGAGACACCCTGTCAGACCCAGGCACCGTTAAGGGTTCACTCCAGAAATTCATCCACCTCTGCTTCTGAGTGAGGTTTGGGGTGAGATTCTGAACTCCTCCTACAACTTGAGTGTTGCAGAAATTTGAAAAATCATTTTGTAATGACATTCAGTGTAGTGTAAAATGCACTTAAAATGATGATTTCAAATGTGTGGCTCCCTTGCACGGTGAATTTCCGATGTCACCTGTGCTGTTGGCAGCTGTCAGGCAAAGTAAAGGTTGTGTATGTCCACAGCGGAATGAGAAAAATCAGTTATTTGTTGTGCTTCACCTCTTGGTTAGGTTGAGATCAGCGTTGGTGTGGCCTAGAGCCAGCAGCTGGGAAACAATGTGCAACCTAGGGAACGCCAAATGGGAGGTGAGAGAGAAAAGAGGTGAGATGGGGATGGAGCAGCATTTCACATTTTGGTTCGGGACCTCAAGCTCGGGGGTCAAATGAGGGTCACAGCCCTGCACTGTGTGGACAACAGTCACTGGGCAGTGATTTTCCCCAAATTGGCCAATCTCGAAGGCCAGAGGGTTTGGCTCGCAGTCCTCAGCCCCAGCCAGAGCTGGAGGGCCAAGAGGAGGCTCTTCAGCGCTGAAGAAGCAGCGGGCTGGTAAGGAGAGGTAAGGCCTGGCTTCCAACTTGAGGTGTCTGCTGGGCAACTTCATAAAGTTTCAAACTTGTACGTGTCAGCAGCTGGGCCACTATTTCAGAGGGCGATCCCACCTCAGGTCAGGCTGCAGCTGCAGCTCTGGGCAGGCAATCAGGGAGGGCCCCAAGCCTGCCCAAAGAATTGGCACCTCATCCACCCCCCCATCCCCCTCTCACAATCCCCAGTTTGCGGCCAGGAGGCAACCTCCAGGCAGCTGGCCTAGTCCCTAAGGGGCTAAGGGACTGCGAGCCAGCCCTCTGGCTCCAGATTGGCCAACTTGGAGAAAATCACTGCCCGGCTCTCCACACAGTGCAGGGGTGTGACCCTCATTTGACCCTGACCTTGAGGTCCCGAATCAAAATGCAAAATGCTGCTCCAGCCCCTTTTCTCACCTCTTTTCTCTCTCACCTCCCAATAGGCCTTCAAAGACCTTTAAAAACCCTTGACTGGCTACTCACTGGTCGCTGACTGAGCTCCACACAGTGCAGGGTTGTGACCCTCATTTGACCCTGACCTTGAGGTCACAAACCAAAATGTCGGTAGCCCTGCAGCCCCCCTCCCACCCCCCCCCCCCCCCCCCCCCCCCCACCCCCGCCAATCCTATCTCTGGGGAAACGTTGGGATGTTGCCGGCAAACCAGCTCGTCAGCCGGTGGCGGGAATTTTCACGCCTGCTTGTCTCAGCACTCATCCAAATCGGGGCCTAAAGATCACACCTCCTAGGTCGGTCGTGGCTGTGACAGCTTGTATGTTAGGAAAGCCTGCCAACATCTCATTGCTCAAGCGCACACATAAATAATAGCCACCTAGACAAGATGGCTGAGGATGATAGGTGCTGTTTCCACCAAACCCCAGTAAGGGGTAAATGCCTTCATGAGAGGAGGCATAAGTTAAAACTGGTAAGAATGATAAAAATAGAAGGGCATATTTTTCTCCTGTGGTGACACTGTTCCATTTGTCACATCATTGTACCAGCAAAGCAATAGGAAGTTTTACTCAACACTTTCTTGATTTCTTTAACCTATGATTGGAGATTTGCTCTTACTCAGGACTGGTGACAAGCCTAGTCTATGTTTCTTGATGAGATTCCAACTACAAAAACAGGACCATTCTAGTTAGACAGCAGTCTGAATCCTTCAACCCAAATAGAGGGTTACCATGACATTTGGAGAAAATGGAAGCTTTCTAAAATCTTTCAAAGCTTGCATATGTATTTATATATATATATATATATATATATATATCTACATACACATTTATATATATAGACATACACATTTATACGTAGATACAGACGTTCATATACATTTATATATACGTGTGTATATATATATATATACACACATACATATCTACATTTATATATATATATATATATATCTACATACACATTTATACATAGATACACAGGTTCATATACATTTATATATACGTGTATATATACACACACACGTATCTACATTTATATATATATATCTATACACATTTATATATAGAAACACACATTTATATATAGATACACACATTCATATACATTTATATATACGTATATATATATATATATATATATATACACACACACATACATATCTACATTTATATATATATATATATATATATACATTTCATACACAAAAGTTTGTATTTGAAGGTGGGACCACAAGGACCATAACCAGTGAGATATTTAGCCTCTTGATTTGAAAGAATGAGCATAAGTGAGCGTGTGAAAGCCTTTTCATCATACGGTCAGTGGAAACCCAAGTTGTCCTGTCAGTTGTGGTAGAGGCAGTGTGGGAGGAGGGGGTGTGGGAGGAGGGGGTGTGGGAGGAGGGGGTGTGGGTGGAGGGGGTGTGGGAGAGGCAGTGTGGGAGGAGGGAATGTGGGAGGAGGGGGTGTGGTAGAGGCAGTGTGGGAGGAGGGGGTGTGGGAGGAGGGGGTGTGGTAGAGGCAGTGTGGGAGGAGGGGGTGTGGGAGGAGGGGGTGTGGGTGGAGGGGGTGTGGAAGGAGGGGGTGTGGAAGGAGGGGGTGTGGGAGGAGGGGGTGTGGGTGGAGGGGATGTGGGAGGAGGGGGTGTGGTAGAGGCAGTGTGGGAGGAGAGGGTGTGGGAGGAGGGGGTGTGGGAGGAGGGGGTGTGGTAGAGGCAGTGTGGGAGGAGGGGGTGTGGGAGGAGGGAGTGTAGTAGAGGCAGTGTGGGAGGAGGGGGTGTGGGAGGAGGGGGTGTGGGAGGAGGGGGTGTGGGTGGAGGGGGTGTGGAAGGAGGGGGTGTGGGAGGAGGGGGTGTGGGAGGAGGGGGGTGTGGGAGGAGGGGGTGTGGGAGGAGGGGGTGTGGTAGAGGCAGTGTGGGAGGAGGGGGTGTGGGAGGAGGGGGTGTGGGAGGAGGGGGTGTGGGAGGAGGGGGTGTGGGTGGAGGGGGTGTGGGAGGAGGGGGTGTGGGAGGAGGGGGTGTGGGAGGAGGGGGTGTGGGAGGAGGGGGTGTGGGTGGAGGGGGTGTGGGAGGAGGGGGCGTGGGTGGAGGGGGGTGTGGGAGGAGGGGGTATGGGAGGAGGGGGTGTGGGAGGAGGGGGTGTGGGAGGAGGGGGTGTGGGTGGAGGGGGTGTGTGAGGAGGGGGTGTGGGAGGAGGGGGTGTGGGAGGAGGGCGTGTGGGTGGAGGGGGTGTGTGAGGAGGGGGTGTGGGTGGAGGGGGTGTGTGAGGAGGGGGTGTGGGAGGAGGGGGTGTGGGTGGGGGTGGAATTGTTGTCCATAACAAACAGGGGCTAAAGTGAAATAATACAAGCTAAACAAATAAACAAAATTCCAAAATCATTGGAGAGGAAATAATTCAGCAAAGGTGTGTAATATCTTTATTTAGCTTCATAAACTACCCTCTGCCTTTTCCCTAGCAATTAGCAACCCTGGACGTTTATTTAAAATGGACGTGATTATCACTGAGTGCAAATGAGATGCAGGTGATGCAAAACGAAATGGTAAGGAAAGTAGAAACTGAGTGGGCGCAAGGTGGTCGACAACCTTGTCTGTGTTGTCTGTTTAAATACAAAAATCAAGTGGTACAATGTACAAATTCAAAGCTCAGGTGTTTACAGATGTCCATAGTATTTCAAAGAGGCTGACTTTCCAATCACATTCTTCCTCATACCCCCCTTCAAAACTGCGTTCCCTCTTCAATGTATAACCCTATTTCTGTCTTTGAAAAGCTATCACAATAAACTGTGTTTTTATTACTATTACATAACCTGACTGCTGTGAGTTAGACTCAAGATAAAGAATATACATTGTAAGATCAGTTCTTTTATTAAAATTCCCTTTCTCTGTCCCATCTTTTTAAATTCAAAAAAGGAAAGACATATGAAGGCTCGAGAGGTAGAATTTATGCTACAGGGTTAACCTGTGAATTTTACAGGATGAAGTCACCAGTGAGTTGTGGTGACAGTCACAAGTGAAATGTAATTAATATTCCATGACCTTCATTACACATTCTGTTTAAGTCACATGTAAATTAAAACTGTGAAAAAGGGAACTTGTATAAGCTGTTAATGGGAAAATGGGACAAGGACTCTTAACCCAGGCCCAAGCCAATTTCAACAGGAGAACAAGGTTGGACACCAAAAAAAGGTAAACTTTTACATCGGTGTTGGCTCTGTCATAGACCTCCAGTTGGAGTACCAGATGGTAAAAAAAGCACTCCAACACATGGCAAAGGAATAACTAGCCTCCTCCAGCTCCCTGGCTTGACTCGTGCTCACTTCTGGTCAATTTTGGAGCCGAATTGATGGTCATGGAGAATTCTGTACCTCATACAAGCTTGGCTTGTGAAATGCAGCAGGGTATCCAGATTGCTTCAGGGTGGAGGGGGCGGTGGGGGGCTGGTGGGAGTCTCTGGATATGGGTATGAGAGCAAAAAGGGGAGGCACCACCTATAAGAGGGACAGTTTTGAGACGATAAGACATTATAAAACATGAGAAGAGGAAAAAGCAAGTGTTAAAAATGCTAAATTATTTTAATATCCAATATACCTTGCAAAACTCTAGGGAGAGACTTGGAGGCTGGTGCAGGCTAGCATTTCTGTGTTAGACTAAATGTTTCCACCTAATACTGCCACCAGCAGCTGTTAGTTACAGAAGCTTATTATAGTTGCCCACGTGATTTTGTGGATTCAAGCAGAATCAATTCTCTCTTGAATGCTGAATAGATGCTGCCCCTCTTGGGAGCAAGGAGCTGACTGCTGGACCAGCAAAGAGATGAATCAGTATGCTAATGTACAGCTCAGACACTGGCAAAATATGATGAATCCTTCAGCTTCATAAAGCTTTTTCTCATGGACAAAATAAATGTACATTAAAGTATTGAGAAGGGAATTCATTTTATGTGTGTTTTTTGAGCATTTTCAATAGTTTCCCTCAAAACCTTTCATTTTCATTTAATCATTCAATAATATCTTGAAAAATAATAATTCACAAATTGCATCATTTGCATCAAAGTAATTTCATGTGTAGAAACAAATTGTAAAAAAAAAAAATCCTGCTTTCCAAGATGCACTTTATTGAATTGCTGCAGTCTGTTTACACTGCACATTTTTAAAATTGTCTTACGGATGTCTGCAATGAAATTGATTGCACTTGATTGACAAGCTCTGGGGCTTATCTCTGGGATATTGACTAGTAATTATGATCCTCATCCATCTAATTTTTTTCCTCACATTTGCTGCATGTTATTCGGCAAACAAATCAAGCCAGCTGCAGGAAAGACAGAATTCTTATTACAGGAACGCAGTTCCACACCCGTCCATTCTAGAAGCCAGCCTTTAAACTGTATCTGTTCACTGATGGGGGGTGAGAGAAAAAAAATCTTGGAACATCATCCTGCCGAAAGACCTGCATTAACCTCGATGCAGGGCATTCAGACCTCCATTGTCACACCGTAGCTGCAAAAAAATAAATCATGTTTTCACACTTCACCTCAGTATTTTTTTTTAAAAATTGGTCTCAAATGTCAGTGAAATTGTAGCTCAGTTTTGTGAAATTCAGTTGGAACAGCTTTCTGTCACACACATATGAAACACTTTCCTCTGCTTATAGCCCTCGCATATCAATAGTGCATAAACAAAAGGCAGCATGACGAATATGCTGATTTATTCCTTGAATGTGTCTGAGAATAAGATTGTTTGAAAGTAGCTAATGCCACTGACAACATCATTGTGACTCAGGCATGCTTCGTTTAACAGGACTCTTAAGTTCAAAGAAAGGAGTCTGTGAAAGAAAATAACACCAAGCTTTATATTTGCACCACATATTAGGATTTTTCCTTTCATGAAATTCTTGATGAAATTCTTTGTCATTTTTACTTATCACTGTTGTACAACCAGTTGAACTGTGCAACAAATGAAATTATTTTGTACTTTTTTGATTTATCAATGCTAATAGGTTTCAATCTTATTTACATGGAATCATTGAAAAAAACCTGTCAACAGTTGTAAAGTGCAATTAAATGTTTTTCATCAAGCAAGATGTTAGAAGTATTCCAACTACTTCCACATATATTTCCCCCCATTGTTCTAAAGCAAGGCTGCGCTGCATTATCAACTCATTTATACAATGAGACAGAGCTCTATGCTATCACAAGCCCAAATCAGAACCCCTATCAGAAAATGAACCATTCACACTTTGAACATATGATGGCAACATCAAAGTGATGCAATTCACTGTCATGGAGAAAGCTGTTCTCTCCCCCTCTCCTTGTGTTTCTTTCACTTCCACTGCTTAATATTGGAGGTGCTCACACTGGGAGAGGTTCTAATGTGATAAGTCTTATTTCTTATGACTTGGCTGAACTCTGCTCCAGTTTTGTAATACTTCTTCTCTGGGCCTTGTGCCATCTCCTACCCTGCTGGTTCAATTCCTTTGTAAACATTTGTCCAGGTAGTTTCTAAATTGATTTTCCATACCTGCAGTTTGACATTATGGCCTCAATTTTCCAAGTGCAGAAAACTTGAGACTGCATATGCACAGAAGACTATTCTGATTCAAGTTACTAACTTATACCTTTCAGCTGTTCCCCTGCCCCACATTTAAAGTCAAACCTGTAATCTGACTGGCTGGAAGTTGGAAAATGGGCTGTTACTTGGAGGCCAATGACATCAATGGATATGGGGATAGTGCGGGAAAGTGGTGTTGATATAGATGATCAGCCATGATCTAACTGAATGGTGAAGCAGACTCAAAGGGCTGAATGGCCTCCTCCTGTTCCTACATTTCAATGTTCAAAAAGGGGAGCTGGCTGCAGGAACCAGGTGAGTGATTGGGCCTCAATGTTAACACTCTCATGAGGGACAGGAGAAGGTTGGGGGTTCAAAAGTGGCCCAACATAGTGCGCATTACCTGCTGACACTTCTATACTGGCAGATTTTGGGACAAGCAAGTGTTGTGGCAATGGAAAGACAGAATATTTATTCACATTTTTAAATTGATCTCCTACAGAGCAATTGGGAGCCAGATATGAAATTAATTTCTGCTGCATGGTTCCCCAAGGCTGGTAAAACCTGGCAGTGAACAGACACCAGAGCTGTCGGCTCCCACACAGTGAGTGGCCCTTTCAGCATTTCTTGTGGTGCATGAGGCCCCAGGCCTCTCAAGGACACCTTCAGCCTCATCCAGCTCCGAGCTCCAGCCTCTCCCGGCTTCCCAATTGCTGGCAGGAGCTTTCTTGTCTCCCTCTGGGATGTTAACCTTTCTCTTCATCCCGATTGCATTAAGTCTATGGGCAGAATCGTCTGGTACCGTTGGTGCCAGGCGTCATGGTGGGTGGCAGGCTGGTGGGGAGGGGGGGTGCAATATGGTGAGAAGGCCAAAAATTAGTTTGACGCATTGTCCGCTCCAGCCATAAGCTGGGAACCTAATTTCAATACCTTAGCATCTCATTATTAGCCCTGCTCGCCACATTCATCCCCCCCACGTCAAATTAACCTCCCACGTCGGGGTGATGACAGAATGGTGAGCTTCACAATGGCCTTTAAAAGTCGTGCACCTGGTGAGCTGAACTTCTAGGGGAACTCGGAGGTGAGTGCACACAACCATACACAGCGCTCGTATCGCCCATAGGACATTAATGAAGAGGCGCTGAGCATTCGGGAAGGAGGGGGGTGGTGGGGGGGTGCCCAGGCAAGTCGCTTTTTCCCAGCTGGCTTTCAGTGCAATGCCAAGGCAAAGTCTCCAGTGTGGGTCAGGCCGGGGTGTGGGGTTGGGGAACTGAGGGAAGTACACGGACAAATGCCAGGGGAGTGAGGGGAATGGGGAGGTCGGGGAAGTGGCCACACACTTGGGAAAGCTTGTCAAAAGTGCGCATTCTTCTGCAGCTCCATTGACCTGCTGGGAGACGGGCCTCTGAAACTTTTCTGCCCACTTGAGCAACGCAAAAGCAGGAAAGTGCCACCAAATGGGCCAGAACTTTTCACCCCTCGGACACTGACTGCAAATTAATGTGTGTTTTAGGGGGCAGCAGAACAATTGGCCAATTGGGAAAGTTGTGGCCCTGGTGCAGTCACTGGTGGAGGTGCTCACTGCCCCTTGCAATGTCTTTATTCAGATTTGGACTAGTCTCCCCCATGGTCCAAGCTAACAGTGCAGCCTTGCAGTGTGGGTTAGGAGAATGCCTGTGCCTGAGCTGAGAGCACAGCCTGCAGTCCAATGGGCAAAGCTGCTGCCAATCGGGCAGGTGGAGTGGGGCAGAGTTGGGTGGGGATTTGGGCAGCCATGAAGTGCACTACACAGTGGCTATCCAAGTAGTGACCAGCACTCTCCTGCAGGCATGAAGGGGCCTTCAGACTTAACCAAGAGAAGTTCTTAGGACACATATGCTAACCCACACGTCTCCCTTTGATCCTGCAGGAGCAGGACATCAGGATCATGGAGCTGGTGATTTAGTGGGATGCCTCATGGTTTACAGGGAGCAGAGAGGAAGAAGGAGAGCGTGGTTGAGGTGCCTTGCTCAGCAAAGGTAGGAGCATCTCCCTCAAGATGAAGGGGCGGCAGGACCTGCTGTACACACAGCTGAAGATCCACAGAGATGACTGGAACCAGTGTCACCGAAGACTGCACATGGCTGTCGGTCACTGTCGGGAACTGGTCGGTCATATATGCCACCTGCTGCAGGATTTGGTGCCACGGAGACATGAAGGGCATCCACTGCCAGTGGCTGTGAAAGTGACAGCGGTGCTCAATTTTAACAGCAGTGGCTCCTTCCAGGGCTCCACAGGTGACCTGTGCATGACCTCACAAGTCTCCATGCCCAAGTGTATCCAGGAGGTCACGAAAGCCATCTTTGTGAAGGACAGAACTATGTGCATTTCACCTGGGATCAGGAAAGCCAGGAAGCAAGAGCGCTGGGATTTGCCCAGATCTCTGGTTTTCCATAGGTGCAGGTTGTGATTGGCTGCACTCACATGACGCTTAGATCTCTGTAGCAACAAGCAGTCAACAATGTCAAGCTCAAAGGCTTCCACTCACTGAATGTTCAGCTGGTGTGTGACCATCACAATCAGGTCTGCACCCAATTCCCAGGGAGTGTCCACAACTCCTACATCCTTAGCAGGTCTCAGATCCCTGACATCTTCCAGGGTCCAGAGAGGCTGCAGGGATGGCTCCTCGGGAACAAGGGCTACACCCAGAGGACGTGGTTGACAACACCCGTGCGGTGGCTTCAGACAAGAGAGGCTCAAGCCGTGATCCGGACTTTGGTGGAGCAAACAATAGCATTTTGAAAATGAGGTCCCGGTGCCTCGACAGGTCTGGTGAAGCACTGCAATACAGTCCCGAGAGGGTGTCACGCATCATGGCTTGCTGCACGTGATGCAACAGGGTGCTGCAGTGGGGGGAGGAGCTGGCTGAGGAGGAGATGGAGGAGCTGCATGTCTCCTCCGATGAGAAGGACATCAAAAGAAATGACAGTGAGGAGGTCCTCGTAGGTGAGGATGCCAATGATGAGGCCATCACACTGGCCAGATGAGGTGGGCGCACCTGGGAGGCCTCATAGCTGCAAGATTCGTGGAGGATGATGATGAGCTGCAGTGAGGACAGTCCTGACATCCTCACCTTACATCTGTGAATGTCTGACTCCTGTGTGGCTGAAGGCAGCGCACATACCCTCAGTGCTCAGGCTCCTGTCATGGAGACACAGCGGAGGCCCTAATAGTCACTGGATTGCAGGAGGATGATGATGACATGCAGTGAGGACACTTCATAGATCTTCACATAGTCTCTGTGAATGTCTGACTCCTGTCTGGCTGAGGGCAGCTCGCTTGCGTTCTGTGTTCAGGGTCATATCATGGAGGCACAGCCATGAAACTTTAAATGCACCTGATCCTTTGCCTGCCTTCAGCACCTGACACCTTCAGGAGCAGAGCATCACTGGCGGTCACAGATGATGAAGAGATGAGGGGCCAGCACCACATTAAAGGTGCTGAGAACACACAGAGAGAGCGAGAGAACTCTGTGACACCTGCCCACAACATCCTGGCAGCAACAACAAGCATCTTTGACACAGTAATGTGTCCAGTGGGTGTGAATCTGGACCATCACTTTGGTCTGAAGGTTACACACGGCACAGGGAAGAGGCCCTGGACTGACACACCTGCCTTTATCTCATGCAGGAACCAAGATTTCACATCTGAGTGACACGAACACTGCTCATCATGTCAAGCAGCCCTAGGCAGGGAGACATTCTTGGGAGTTTATTTACAATAGTGAACATTATGTACAAGTGCTTAACACCCATGCCCAGGCAGTGCAGCTCCATCTTCTTAACCTTCCTAAACCTGCCGATATGTCTTGCGGTGGATATGGAGGCCTATGAGGTCCTTAATGTTCCTCCAGCAGCCTGCAAGCTCTCCCTTTTGTTGTGGGCCAGCTTGTCCTGCATGAATACAGCTGGAGAAAGTGTAAGGAGGATACCTGCCAGGCCAGATGAGAAGTGTGCCTGGCATGTGTGGATGGTGAGTGGTACCATGGACGACATGAGGACAGGATCCACAGGGTAGATGAAGGTGCGTGTGAGACAGTGAATGGTGATGTCCCTTGAACTGGCATTGAGTGAGACCCCTGTGGATGTGTAATGGGTTTGTGAGTGTGTGAGTTTAGAGTAATGAGAAGAGTGACTTACTCTGGTGGAGTGGAGGAGATCATTCATCCTCTTTTGGCACTGGGTGCCTGTCCTCTGACCACCATTGCCCCCGCCTCCCTTGCTGGATTGGTGACCTGGTTTGCTGGTCTTCACCCAGAGCAGGGGTAGAGGATTTCACAGCTGGCCTCAAATGTGTCCAGTAGGTGCCCTAGGGAGGCATTGCTAAATTTGGGAGCAGCGTGTTGGCAGACATGACTTTCCAACAGCTCTCGATTCCTTGGAGAGAGCCAGCTCTGTGCAGGGCCACCCTTCCAATATGGCGCCCGGGTAATTGAAGGGCTGAGTTGGTGGTGGGGTGGGTGAATCAGAGGCTGTCCCACCAGCGATCTGGCTTGTTTTCCATGAACGTATTATTAATGAGGCAGGATGCGCCAGGAATAGGAGGATATGGCACAAAACCCCACCATTGTGTTTGATGGGTACAATGTCTTTTTTCACACCCACTGCCACACTTGATGCAAATCTGAGATGATTCTTGCCCTAGAAATGCAAATGAGCTGTTTTTGGCCTTTGGGTCCCTGGGCTTGCCTGGTTCTTTGGCTGCTTTTAGCCTCACATGCTTTCTCCCCATAAATATCAGGGCCTTTGCGTTTGCAGTGAATAATACACCTCAGTAATGAAGAAACACTGGTTCAATCTCAACCAGAATATTGCACCCAGTCTGAGCACCACACATTAGGAAGAATGTGAAAGAATTGTGGACAGTGCAGAAAAGATTCATGAGAACGCTTTGAGGGATGAGGGACTTCTGTTATGAAGATGGATTTGTGACAAAAGTTTAATAATTTTCACAATATTTTTCTGATGCATTGTGAAGTAGGTTTACGGGAGTGTGATTATAGTTGGGTTTGTCCGTGTGATTCAATTACATTTGGAGTCAAGTAGACTGCAAACTTAATATCATCAAAAGAAGCGATGTATAGAAATGCGCTTGATATGCTAATGAATAAACATTGGTGCTGGCTTAGCATGTAAGGTGTGAAGGGAATTTGCATTTTTAGATAAATGAAGGGTTTGTTGAATTTCAAAGTGATGTTAGTCTATTTACAACAAGTCAGATAAGCAAGGCTAAGGAGTATGTTTATTTTTCCCAAAGGTACCGACAATATTGGCAATGTGAAAGTTTTTCCGCCAACTCCAGCATGATGCCACCACCAAACACATCTTTCCTTCAAACCCCTGGTGGCATTCCGTAGGGATTGTTCTCTCCGGGACACCCTGGTCCACTCCTCCATCACCCCTACTCCTCAACCCCCACCCATGCCCACGCAAAAGATGCAACACCTGCCCCTTCAGTTCCTCTCTCCTCACTGTCCAAGGGCCCAAACACTCCTTTCAAGTGAAGCAGCATTTCACTTGCATTTTCCCTAACTTAGTCTACTGCATTCGTTGCTCCCAATGTGGTCTCCTCTACACTGGAGAGACCAAACATAAACTGGGCGACCGCTTTGCAGAACACCTGCGGTCTGTCCGCAAGAAAGACCCAACCAAACCTCCGTCGCTTGCCATTTTAACACTCCACCCTGCTATCTTGCCTATATGTCTGTCCTTGGCTTGCTGCATTGTTCCAGTGAAGCCCAAAGCAAACTGGAGGAACAACACCTCATCTTCCGACCAGGCACTTTACAGCCTTCTGGTCTGAATATTGAATTCAACAACTTTAGATCTTGAACTCCCTCCTCCATCCCCACCCCCTTTCCGTTTCTTCCCCCTTCCTTTTGTTTTTTTCCAATAATTTATATAGATTTTTCTTTTCCCACCTATTTCCATTATTTTTAAATCTATACCTTTTATTCCCTGCTAGTGTTTCCACCCCACCCCCACTAGAGCTGTACCTTGAGTGCCCTGCCATCCATTCTTAATTAGCACATTTGTTTAGAAAATATCACCACCTTAACACCTGTTTGTTCTTCTGTCTGTGACATCTTTTGATTATCTGCTCCTATCACTGCTTGCTTGTCCCTACAACCACACCCCCCACTTCTCACCCCCACCCCCCCTGCACCTTAAACCAGCTTATATTTCACCCCTCTCCTAATGTTACTCAGTTCTGTTGAAGGGTCATGAGGACTCGAAACATCAACTCTTTTCTTCTTTGCCGATGCTGCCAGACCTGCTGAGTTTTTCCAGGTAATTCTGTTTTTGTTTCGAAAGTTTTTATATTGTGAGGAAGACACATTTTCAAAGACACATGGAACAATAAAATTTACATATTAAAAAGCAAGAAACATATATAAAAGAGAATGAAAGGCTATGTGGAAAAGACCATGTAAGACCATGTGTGAAATAGCCTTCATGAAACCTCCAGCCATTTATGCATAAGTCTCCAGTGGAACAAAATGGAAGATGGGGATAAGTCATTTGGAATTTCACTGTCAAGAGAGTGCTGTGTTAACTTGATTATTTTGTTTTAAATCTAAAATCTATTTTGGACTGTTGCCTTAAAGGGAGTGTGTACCTGGGAGTCAGGTTAATTAGGAATTTTAGCATTTGTTATAGTGATAAGTAATTGTAATCTTGTGTATGTGCTTGAAATATTTTATTTTGTTAAATATTTAAATTTAAATTTTTAAAAATCTCTAAAGGTCTTGGTGGACTCATTACTTCTAAACTCAGTACACACATCTTCTCGTAATAAATACAAATAGCAAAACTATTGTGATAGTGTGACCAAGTTTCCGTGGTGGATTTAGTCTGCCTGGTACACATCATCTGCCAGACATAACAGATTGGAGAAGTTGGAACTTTTCTCTTTGGAGAAGAGAAGGTTGAGGAGATTCGCGAGAGGTATTCAGAATCATGAGGGGTCTGGACAGCGTAGATAGGGGGAAAGTATTCCCATTGGTGGAAAGATTGAGAACCAGAGGGCACAGGTAATTTGCAAAAGAAGCAATGTTGACATGAAGAAAAGTTTTTTCACACAGTGAGTAGTTAGAATCTGGAATGCACTGCCTGAGAGTGTGGTGGAGGGAGCTCAATTGAGTCTTCTAAAAGAGAATTGGATCATTATCTGAAAAGGAAAAATGTGCAGGGAGTGCCACTTGGTGACGTGCTCCTTCAGAGGGATGGGCCTTCTTCTGTGTAGTAACCATTCTAGGATTCAGTGATTAGGAGGTGCGGCATTGAGTTCGGCTCCTTTTGGTAATGAAAGGCACTTACCTGTCAAATCCCAGGTACAAGCTGCATGGGTGCCTGAGAACAGAAAAGTAAGATGGTAAGGGTAGTCTCCTCTTCTTTCATGCAAGGCATAGACTCAATGTAAAATGCATCCTTAGGGAAATAACCTACAAAAAATACATGGGATAATTATCCATTGTTGCTACCTGCAACATTCAAACAGAAACTGAATGATACATTTGGTTGGAACAAAAACACCAATGAACATATCGCAGATCACGGGAAGACAAAACAAATCATTCCACAGAAACTAACCTGAAAACTGATGTGAGAAGACCTGACATTGGAATGGACGCAGCCAAGAAACGAGGGTGCTGTGTTGGGAGCTCAGGTACTTGCTAAGATTTTCACTCTGTGCCCTGCTCACAGGCACAGACTGTTGGTAAACACTGGAAGTGAACCAGCCTAAGCAGTGGGCATCCATGCTGAAAGAGCTTTTACTAGATTAGGAAATTGCTTTGGTCCGATTTGACTGAGTGTTTGTGTAGGGCAGTAAAGGGGGCAAATTTGGAGACATGGTGTGGCCCCAGAATTATCCCCTGTTTGTTTTGATCCTTTATAAATGCATTTTGTCTAAATCCTCACATCAGAAGCTACATTTGCTAAACTGCTACATGATCCATTAATACATCTTTTAAATCATTGTCTGTGATGCAATGTAAATCTTACCTCTTTTCTCTTCCTTTAGGGTGTTCCCAAGAATGAGGAAGCCGAAGGAAATGACAACATGGCCACAGGCACTGCACAGCGTTCTGTAACAAGCACTTTCGAGTACCAGTCCAGATGTTGGGCAATGCACTTTGTATGTAGCTAGCATGTTTGTGGATGGCCAATGAGGTAAGCAAAACTCACAAGTGAGGAAGAACAGTAGACATAGCAAGAAAGATGAAGACAGATCGTTCAGGTGATGTACACTTGCTGTTTGCTAATATGATGCACCAAGAGTGACAGAGGCTGAGAAATGTAGAGGAACATAGGAAACTTGGAATGCATGTCCACAGATTCCTGAAGGTGGCTGGTAGACTAGTTGATCAAGATGGTCAGGATAGTGCATCATTGGCGTTCAGGAAGGCACACGGGATGTTTGTCTTTATTAGCTGAGGCATAGGGTAGGGTTTTCTGGCTCTGTCAGTGTCGGGCATCGTCACAGGTGGGATGGGAAAATTTGGAGAGTGGCCAAAAGTTCCTTTGGCTGCTCTCCAAATTTTCCCATCCTACCCTCGAAAATGCCCGCTGCTGGTCGGATTGGAAAATCCCGGCCAGAGAATGGAAGAGCTGGGAGGTTCTGCTTGAACTGTGTAAGACACGAGTTAGATCACAACTAAAGTAATGTGTGCAGTGCTGGTTACTGCACTGTAGGAGAGAGAGGTGATTGCACTAGAGGGAGTACAGAAGAGATTTATGAGGGCCGTGGCCAGGACTGGAGGATTTGGATTATGAGGAAAGATTGGATAGTCTGGGATTGTTTGGAAGATTTTTTTAAACTCATTTGCTGGATATGGGTGTTGCTGGCTAGTCCTATATTTATTGCCCATCCCTAATTGCCCTTGAGAAAGTGGTGGTGAGCTGCCTTCTTGAACCGCTGCAGTCCCTGTGATGTAGGTACACCCAGTGTTGTTAGGGAGGGAGTTCCAGGATTTTGACCCAGCGACAGTGAAGGAACGGTGATATAGGTCGAAGTCAGGATGGTGTGTGGCTTGGAGGGGAACTTGCGGATGGCGGTGTTCCCATACATTTGCTGCTCCTTCTAGGTGGGAGATGTCACCAGTTTGGCAGGTGCTGTCTAAGGAATCTTGGTGAGTTGCTGCAGTGCGTCTTGTAGATGGTACACACACTGCTGCTACTGTGTCGGTGGTGGAGGGAGTGAATGTTTAAGTTGGTGGATGAGGTGTCAATCAAGAGGGCTACTTTGTCCTGGATAGTGCCAAAGGTCTTTCGGCACCAATGATTTGGTCTCTCCCCTCCCCCTCCCAAATGCCTTTATCATTCAAAATAATATGCCATTATGAACTGTTCTTCCTCACCCATTTCAATGCAGTGTTATGAGAACAGCCAAAGATCCTCCCATCTTCCTAACATGGTTATCTGCAACTTGTAGTCAGCAGGAACCGTGTTGTAGCAAAGTGAAAGCCTATGTACAAATGCAACAGTGGGGATTGACAGAAAAAGGATGAAAAATATTTGGTGCATAAGCAGAGCAATGTTAAACACAAAAATAGCCATTCAATTAAACAACTCTAAAGAAGCTTTAAGGACAGTGGAAAGCTAGTCAACCCTGACTCCATGTTATTTCTCCATTTTTGAGCAAACAGAACCTGAACTTGTGACCTTCAGTTTAGTTGCATGTTGTAGACAGGTTACTGCTTACTATTAACGCAGTCTCTTTGCTTATATCAAAACCAGCCATCAGGAAATTGGATTGTCCGTCAATGACTCGTGGTGAAATTTCAAAGCCAATTTCCCACACCTGCTGCCTGAATGGCCTTGTATAACCAGTGAGAAAAACTGACCCTGCATACATGATGTATTTTTTATATTACTGTTTTATATGTCTTACTGGCTATAACACTTGCCCATTTAAATATTAAGAGTAACAGTCTAAATTGACAAACTATACGTTCTTCATCAGTTAGCAAGCAGCATCTATCCACATGATCTCCATTGATATCTTTTTGCCACTTTCAAGTTTTGGATGTCCATCCATACGTCATAGATGCAGAAAAACGAATGACGGAACGCACAGTAGTTTAATCAATATCTGAAGGAGAAAGAAATGTCAACATTCAGTTGTAATTCTTCATTAGAAGCTTCATGTATTCCAGGCTGAATTCTAATCATTCTTATTTGCATGTAAAAGCTTTTGAATAGAATCTGTGCCAGGATTAGCACACTTGCCATAAATAGGAATGTTCAGCACCATCTAATTACAAGGAGCTTTGGACTGCAGCATCAGCCTTAGCATCCCCCTCACCAGGCAAAACTTTATCTACCTTTTTTTGTGCATTTGTAGGTCTTTCAGTGATTATAACCACTGCCCAAAGGGCCATATGGCTTAATCATTTGGAGACTGCAGCAGCATTTCTGTGCTATACCCCAAATTTAATAATGATTATTAGAGTTTCCTATTTCTTTCCTTAGACTTTATGGAAAGCAGAGTTCCATTTCTATATTCTTGGTTTCACAGCTTTTATCATTCACGTTACATACTTGTTCAGAATATCTTTTCAGAAAGAATGCAATAGAAATTTGTGTCAGAGGAAGAAAAGGTCCTTCAGTTCTCAAAATCCGGTTGGATGAACATTTATTCAGCAGATTTAATTCAGAACCTGACACTGTCAGTCATTTTACTTGAGACCTTCAACAGCTATTATATAAGATGTGTAGTTTCAGCACAGCTTCAGCTGAATTGATATTTCATGCATTAAGCTTGGTGTTTAACATCACCGTACATTTCAGGCTCAATTATCTGTTACACATTCAGAAAAGTCAACCATTTAATTTCACTGGTTAAACCAAGTATCACAGACGAATGCATCACCCTATTATGATACTAATTTCTATAATTATTACCTGGTAAATATTTCAATCTAGTTATAACACAATGACTGATACTGAAAAATTTGAAGATGTTTCAACCAATATTTATGTGGCATTAATTTTTGAATATAATAATGAGTGAAAGGAATTACAGAAAAACTGATGAAAAACTTACTTAAGATTTTAGCCATTCACTAACTTGCTTTCCTACATTCAAGATTTGATTTTAACTTGGTACCAGCAGCAGTGACATTAATCAAAATGCTATTATATGTTAAATTGCATATTGATACATTTTTCAATTCAATCACCATATTGCAGTGACTAGAGGTCCCTCCACAGAGATAAAGTTTCAATTTTTGTTTCAAAGATATTATATAAAACCTGAAATCCAGCAACACTCATTCTTATTTCAATTTTGGGCAATAGTAAAATGTGGCTATTAACTCACATCTCCCGTTTTCTGCTTTCATTGAAGTCAGTAGAATATCAATGGAAATGTGATTTTGCATGTTTTACACTATTATATAAAGCCAAAATTATCCCAGTTCACATCACTCTGAGGACATGACATTTTTTTCTTCCCCATCCTTCTCAAGGCAATTGTTATGAAGAGGAATATTTTGCTACATCCTGTGTTTGTATCAAGTCAGGTATAGCTTTAGATCAATCAAATGTAGGTTAAAGCTCCCTGTACTCGATTCCAACGTTGTGATTTAACCCCAGTTTGCACACAATAATCCTCACTGTTATACATTCAGTTCTCACATTATAGCGGTATTGTTACTGGACTAGCAATCCAGAGACCCAGGGTAATGCTCTGGGGACCTGGGTTCAAATCCCACCATGGCATATGGTGGAATTTGAATTCAATAAACTTCTGGAATTAAAAGCCTAATGATGACCATGAAGCCATTGTCAATTGTTGTAAAAATCCATCTGGTTCACTAATGTCCTTTAAGGAAGGAAATCTGCCTTACCTAGTCTGGCCTACATGTTACTCTAGATCCACAAGTAATATGGTTGACTCTTAACTGCCCTCTGAAATGACTTAGCAAGCCACTCAGTTTTATCAAACCGCTAAAAAGCCAATAAAAAGGAATGAAACTGGATGGACCACCCGGCATTGACCTAGGCACAGGAAATGACAACGGCAATCTCAGCCCTGTTGACTCTGCAGCGACCTCCTTACTAATATCTGGTGACTTGTGCCAAAATTGGGAGAGCTGTCTCACAGACTAGTCAAGCAACAGCCTGACATAGTCATACTCACAGAATCATACCATCCAGATTATGTCCCAGACTCTACCATCACCATCTCTGGGAATGCCTTGTCCCGCCGGCAGGACAGATCCAGCAGAAGTGGCGGCACAGTGGTATACAGTCGGGAGGGAGTTGCCCTGGGAGTCCTCAACATCGCCTCTGGACCCCATGAAGAGTCATGGTATCAGGTCAAACACGGACAAGGAAGCCTCCTGCTGATTACCATGCACTGTGCTCCCTCAGCTGATGAATCAGTGCTCCTCCATGTTGAACATCACTTAGAGGACACGCTGAGGGTGACAAGGGCACTTCAGTGTCCATTACCAAGAGTAGCTCGGTAGGATCATCTCAGACCGAGCTGGCTGAGTCCTAAAGGACATAGCTGCTAGACTGGGTCTGTGACAGGTGGTGAGGGAACCAACAAGAGGGAAAAACATACTTGATCCCATCCTCACCAACCTGCCTGCCGCAAATGCATTGTCCATGACAGTATCGGTAGGAATGGCCACCGCACATTTATTGTGGAGACAAAATCCCGCCTTCACATTGAGGATACTCTCCATTGTGTTGTGTGGCACTACCACCGTGCTGAATGGGATGGATTTCAAACAGATCTAGCAACTCAAGACTGGGCATCCATGAGGTGCTGTGGGCCATCAGCAGCAGCAGAATTGTACTCGAACACAATCTGTAACCTCATGGCCTGGCATATCCCCCACTCCACCATTACCATCAAGCCAGAGAGTCAACCCTGGTTCAATGAAGAGTGCAGGAGGGCATGTCAGGAGCAGTACCAAGCATACCTAAAAATGAGGTGTCAACCTGGTGAAGCTATAACACAGGACTAGTTGCATTCCAAACAGCATAAGTAGCAAGTGATAGGCAGAGCTTAGCGATTCCATGACCAATGGATCAGATCTAAGCTCTGCAGTCCTGCCACATTCAGTCGTGAATGGTGGTGGAAAATTAAACAACTCAGTGGAGGAGGAGGCTCCCCAAATATGCCCATCCTCAATGATGGAGGAGCCCAGCACATCAGTGCAAAAGATAAAGCTGAAACATTCGCAAAAATCTTCAGCCAGAAGTGTCGAGTGGATGATCCATCTCGGCCTCCTCCGGAGGTCCCCAGCATCACAGATGTCAGTCTTCAGCCAATTCGATTCACTCCACGTGATATCAAGAAACAGCTGAAGGCACTGGATATTGCAAAGGCTATGGGCCCTGACAATATTCTGGCGATAGTACAGAAGACTTGTGCTCCAGAACTTGCCACGCCCCTAGCCAAGCTGTTCCAGTACAGCTGCAGCACTGGCATCTACCCGGCTATGTGGAAAACTGCCCAGGTATGTCCTGTACACAAAAAACAGCACAAATCCAACCTGGCCAATTACCGTCCCATCAGTCTACTCTCCACCTTCGGTAAAGTGGTGGAAGGGGTCATTAGCAGTGCTATCAAGCGGCACTCATTTAGCAATAACCTGCTCACTGATGCTCAGTTTGGGTTCTGTCAGGGCCACTCAGCCTCTGACCTCATTACAGTCTTGGTTCAAATATGGAGAAAAGAGCTGAACTGCAGAGGTGAGGTGAGAGTGACTGCCCTTGACATTAAGGCAGCATTTGACCGAGTGTGGCATCAAGGAGCCCGAGCAAAACTGGAATCAATGGAAATCAGGGAGAAAACGCTCCACTAGTTGGAGTCATACCCAGCACAAAGGAAGATGGTTGTTGTTGTTGGAGGTTAGTCATCTCAGCTCCAGGACATCACTGCAGGAGTTCCTCAGGGTAGTATCCTAGGCCCAACCATCTTCAGCTGCCTCATCAATGACCTTCCTTCCATCATAAGGTCAGAAATGCAGATGTTCACTGATGATTGCACAATGTTCAGCACCATTCGCAACTCCTCAGATACTGAAGCAGTCCATGTCCAAATGCATTAAAACCTGAACAATATCCAGGCTTGGGCTGACAAGTAGCAAGTAACATTCACGCCACACAAGTGTCAGGCAATGACCATCTCCATTGAGAGAATCCAACCATTGCTCTTGACATTCAATGGCATTATCATTGCTGAATCCCCCACTATCAACATCCTGGGTGTTACCATTAACCAGAAACTGAACTGGACTAGCCATATAAATACTGTGACTACAAGAGCAGGTCAGAGGCTAGGAATCCTGCGGCGAGTAACTCACCTCTTAACTCCACAAAGCCTGTCCACCACCTACAAGGCACAAGTCAGGAGTGTGATGGAATACTCCCCAGTTGCCTTGGTGAGTACAGCTCCAACAACACTCAAGAAGCTTGACATCATCCAGGACAAAGCAGCCCGCTTGATTGACACCCATCCACAACATTCATTCCCTCCATCACTGATGCATAGTAGCAGCAGTGTGTACCATCTACAAGATGCACTGCAGGAATTCACCAAGACTCCTTAGACAGCATCTTCCAAACCCACAACCACTACCATCTAGAAGGACAAGGGCAGCAGATAGATGGGAACACCACCACCTGGAAGTTCCCCTCCACACCACACACCATCTTGACTTGGAAATATATCACTGTTCCTTCACTGTCGCTTGGTCAAAATCCTGGAACTCCCTCCCTAACAACACCGTGGGTGTACCTACACCACATGGACTGCAGCGGTTCAAGGCGGCGGCTCACCACCACCTTCTCAAGGGCAATTAGAGAGGGCAATAAATGCTGGCCCAGCCAGCAACACACATTCTGTAAACAAATAAAAAAAAAGTCAGTACTGTACATAACTGGTGATGAATTATAGGCCCATATCCAGTAGGAACAAAGTAATGCTGTGGGTTGGAACATTTAATATGGACTATTAGATAAAAGCATCCCCCACCGTAATAATAAGCAATACAGAGTGATCTCTGCTGAATTAGCTGGTCAGTTTTACCAATAGTTTTTGGCATTTTATTTGCCTCAGCACTGTGTATCAAGAAGGAGAAATTGTTTTGTGTATGTTGAACACTATTCAATGAGCCTTGCTAGAAAGCATACACATGTGAAAGCTTGGATAGGATCAGGACCTGGCTTATATATATTCCACAGTTGAATAGGTCACTGACCCACTCACTAGGCTTACACGTGAAGCTTGGATGAGAAACCAAAAGGCCACTAATGCTAGTGGATCAACAGCACTTCTGGAAAGGTGGTGGGGGAGAAAACTGCAATGTAACACTGTACCCTGTTTGTTGGTTGAAACCGGGCAGGTAAGCAGTTAAAGTTGCCCATGAGATTCAGCTGCCATGGTAACAATCACTCCTCACAGTTTCCAATTATGTCATTCAGGTGGGAGTGACACCGGCTAGCAACCTAGAAGGAATTTCTTTAATATGCAGATTAGGTTTGGATCACCTCATGGGGCTGAACTATTATTTTAACCAGAGACAAGGGTGGACGTGTTCTAGTGGACTTCCCAATAGGCCAATAAAGCAGGGAGAGAAGTTGGGGGCAGAAGGGGCCCAATAAGGAGTGCTCCCCTTTGACCCAACAATAATAATTTAAACCTCTTCTGCCTAAGGGTTTCCCTCTCTCTTCTGATTGTGAGACCTTCCTGAGCTCTCTCCCTCAGATTTATCAAGTCTTGAGGACTGTTCTTTCCAATCCCAGTAGGGGCTTGCTGCTGCTGCTCCTCAACACTGAGCTCCCTGCAGCTTTCAGGGGGAACCACAGACTGATTCCACATGGATGAGGCCCGAGTTAAAATTTCTTGGTCCTTATGCTCCCAGGGTCAGAATGGTATACTGCCTGCTTTGACCCTCATTTACTCAACTCCCCTTCCACCCCCTACGTCCAAGCGAGCCTTTATATTCTCGAGGCTTTTCATTCCTGATTGAGGTGAGTCGGCAGTGTAATACTGCTAAACATTTGAACTGAAATGACTATCCATCTTGAAACAATTGTCTGATGTGGCAAGTAGCATACCAGTGCTACAGCGGAGAAGCAATCTGGGGTTCAGCCGCATTGTTGGGCATTACGGAAAGACCTTTGCCCAGTAATCTGTTTCATAGCTGACCTTGGGCTGCTTGTTACCATCACTGACTTGAAAAGCGTCTGGTATTTTATCCTCAATTCCTCACTTTGATGAACACTAAATTCACCAAATTTGACAGTGATACATCTACAGATGGATGTAGTCGTTAGGTAGGAAGTCCTTTCAGGCACCACTATTAATGGACTGAAGAGAAAAAGGAACAAAAGAAAGCAAGACAATAAAAATAGTGCCTCACAATGAAACACATGGCCTGCTTGCTCTATCTTGTGTTTGAGAATGCTATTGTTATGCATACGGGGAGAATAACACATTAAATGGCATGCAGAAAGACATGAATTTATAACAAATTGCTCAACAAACCTTTTTTTATTTTTGTGGAAATCGAGTACTGTGCAGAAACTGAGGGTAGCAGTCACCTTGAGATAGTGACGCAAAGTAATTTTCCCAGCAGTCATGATCAGAGCCCATAAATCAGTTTGATGTGATTTTGCAGTTTAATAACACTCTGCCTGGCTCTGTCGCACAGAGTGGCTGAGGAATATGAACTTCATCGAGGCAGAGAATTTCTACTGCCCATTGATAAAAATAATTTGAATTAATACCCAAGCTTCTTGTGCAGCTTGCTGAATGCAAGGTGTGTCAGTGTGATCTCATTGGCTAGCAAGTAAACAAGAGATTTTTTAAATGCATGAATTATTTGGAACAAACGTGTTTCAGATATATGCTCTGGATCTGGCCATACCCTTTTCAGCATCGCTTTTTGTGAAAGGATGCAGGAGAGCATTCTTAAACCCAGACGCAGATTTTGGTACAGTCTTCATAATGAAATGCTTTGAATAATTAGTTCCATTAATTCACATATAAATGAACAAAAATTAAATCTGGAGTAAGGTGTAGCTAAGTTATGCCCTGGGTAGAAACACTGAGAAAGAAGATGTCATTTTCAATTAACAAATAGATAGGGCAGTGGAAATATTAGTGAGCAATAACACATAAGGTTAGAGCTAAATAGGAAATATGCTAATGCTCACATTGTATTTAATTACTTTAATAAGACCTATTGATAATCAAGGAAACGGAGTATCTGTAAAGGATCAACACCTGTTCAATATGCTTTTCATTTAGAATAACGTGTTTACAGTCCCAGATGACAAAATAGGAGTTGAGCATATTTTAAATGCGTGATTAATTACTGCCTAACTGTATTTCATTTACTGTAAAGATTTGAATTCTGATTTAATCACATTGGGTGAAAACACTGTTTTCACCTCTTTGAAAACCTTGACTTTACATGGCATAAAATACAGAAGAATGTCACTGATCTTAATTGATTGAATTATGTTTGGACCTGTTTAAAATAAGGATTCATTGCTCAGAATATGATAGGTACTATTGGTTTCACAGAAAAGAGTGGTATGTGTGACCAGACATTTAACTCAGTGGGAGTATTACTATTCAAGTACAGATTTACATTTTAACAAGAGCATTGGGAACAGGCATTGATGTCAGAAATTGGGATGGAGAGTTGACATTCAAATATCAGAGTGCAGGTGAACAACAGCTGGTAGGAATGCATTTCATTCCTTACACCCTGATATTTAAATGGCAACTCTCCCTCTTGACTTTTAATCGGGCTCTTGCTGCTGATCTTAAATATCACTGGCGGTCATTTCCATGTGGGATGTTTCAGCACATATGCAGAAGCGATTTGCCAAAGTGGTTTAAGAGTTATTCAACGTATTGAAGGTTCAACAACTGTTTAAGGCCTGGAGTGACCAGGACAAATGAATCAGCAGAACCGTCTGTGTTTTGCACAGATGCTAAACAGTTATGCTGAAACTGTCTGTGCAAAACACACAGTACACGGTTTTGGCTGATAAGAACATATGAACAAGGAGCAGGAGTAGGCCATTCAGCCCCTCGAGCCTGCTCCGCCATTTTATAAGGTCATGGATGATCTAATAGTGACCTGAAATCTGCGTCCCACCTACCCCCAATAGCCTATCATCCCCTTGCTTACCAAGAATCTTTCCACCTCTGCCTTAAAAATATTCAAAGACTCTGCTTCCACCACCTTTTCAGGAAGAGAGTTCCAAAGACTCACGACCCTGAGAGAGAAAAAATTTCACCTCATCTCAGTTTTATATGGGTGACCCCTTATTTTAAAATAGTGACCCCTAGTTCACTTCTGCTGGTCACTCCAGCCTTTATTTTAGCAAAGAGATCAGTGACTAGGGGGCATTGATTTAAAGTGATTGGCAGAAGGCTTAGAGAGGAGATGAAGAAATTGTTTTTTCACCCAAGCGAAGGTGGGGATCTGGAACTCACAGTTTGAAAGGGTAGAAGAGGCAGAAGTCCTCAGCTCATTGAAGAGGGGTGTGGATATATGCACCTGAAGTGCCGTAACCTGCAGGACTAAGGACTAAATGCTGATAAGTGGGATGAGGCTGGGTGGCTAGTTTTTCGGTTGGTGCAGACACGATGGGCAGAGTGGCCTCCTTCTGTGCCGTAAACTTTCTACGATTCAACCGGCATAATGTTTTGCTCGGCGGGCGGACATGTGTCCAACCTGCTTCGAGTGTAAATCGATGCTCGTTGACGTCAGGCGAGTGTCCCAATGTCAACATGCAGGGGTGCAATATTTCGGTTGGCGGGCGCACCAGAGTTGACAATTAAAAGGCCTGTTAAGGCCATTAACAACGTTATTAACTTAAACTTTTCACTGCCTGTCCAAGCTTGTGGTCAGCGGGCGGTGAAATGGCCAAGCGACCTTTGCACTTTTTAGGAAACCTCATCCACGGGCGGGATGAAGTTTCCTAAAGCAAATAAAAAATAAGAGTTTTAAAATTTAATTAATAACATGTCCCTGCTCATGTGACAGAGTCACACGAGGGGACATGTTTTATTCCATTTTTCAGTTCTTCATTTATTTTTTTGAAAATTCTTCATCTCACAGAGCTGCCTCAGGGAGATTCTGAAGCACACACTCACATGCTTGCACAAAGTTCACACCCACCCCGCTCACCCTACTCCCCCCCGCATCCCCCACCCCCCCACCCACCGCCCTCCCCTCTCCGCAGAGGCAGCATTTCACACTGGGCAGGCCCTTAATTGGGCCACAGGCATGAAATCGCCTTCCGGCCTCGGTGGAGAGTGATGGTCAGCTTCCTGCCCGCCAAGGGCTAAATCCTGCCCTATGATTCTAAAGCTGTCCTTTACCTATATACAAAATACTGAGGGTATATAAATCCTGTGATCTCATAAAGCTATCCTGGTTGTGAACTAACTATACTCAATTGCATCTCAATGCACTGAGTTCAGATATTTGAAAGCCCGTACTTTCAAAAGTTATGAGCAAGTCCCTCCAGTCACAGCTTTTTGAAGGTGCAGCGTTCTGATTGGCTGAGTACAATTGGGTGCCGGAAATACTCAGCAGGGTTGGGCGGCGCCTGTGGAGAGAAACAGAGTTAACATTTCAGGTCAATGAACATTCATCAAAAAGGTCTGTCCTCAGGACAGGTCATTTCAACTTGAAACATTAGCCGGGATATTCTGCTCCCATTTGTGGCGGCCATCATTTCGGTTGGGGGAGGTGCAGCGGGCTGGGGGAGGGGGGCAGGGGGCGGTGGGTGGGTTGGAGTGGGGGGGGGGGGGGGGGGGGTTGGTGGGACAGGATCATTCAGCGGGAGGGCCGGAAATTGGTTTCACGCGGTGTGAAAGCAAGGTGGGATCATCCAAATGCCAATCCCACTGGAGGCCGACATGAAACTGATTTGCATCCTGCTAATGGGATACAAAGTAAGGCCTGACCGGAATCGTACCCCCATGTCCGATTTACCATTACACCAGCGGGAAAACATGCGCACCTGTTGGGACTTAGCTTTAGGGCCTTGGTTAGACATTGCTGGAAGCCTACAGCTACCTGGACCCTGCAGGAACACGTGCATTGCATGGTGGATGGATTCTCATGCGCATGGCTCTACCATGAAGCAGCTGTCGGAAGTTGGGAGGTCTCCATGCAGCAGCTTTGACTTCACTGAGGCTTCAGATCTTCATGGACTTTGCTGGTGCTTTGGACTTTCAAGGACTTTGCCATACCTCGCACCATTCCCAGGGACCTCGCCATGGGCCCAAACCATATTCCAAGGACTCCGTCATGGGCAGGTATGGATGAGCAGTGAAGGCGGGCGTCAGGGGAGGAAGATCTAGGTGTGAATGGGAAAGGAAGGTGTACCTAGGAGGGGGGGTGGGAGTGCGGGGAGGTGTTAGGGATGGGTGGGTGAAGTTGGGAGAGGGGGGTTCTAAGGTGTTGGGAGGATGAAGTTGGGGTGAGTGAATGTGTTGGGGGGTTGAAGTTGGAAGAGGGAGTGAAGATGTTGGGGGTGAAGTTAGGAGGGGCAAAGGGGTTAAATTTGGGTGGGTGAACGTGATGGGATGAATGTGTAAATGGGGAAGTAGGTGTATGGAGGGGAGAAGGTGTAGGAAGTGGTGGAATGTCCAGGTGAACATGCAAGGGAGGAGGTGTGTGGACTCAATGACTGCCTCCTGGGGATCGAACTCAGGGAGGGCCTGGTAGGAAGCAAAGGTGAATGTGAGAGTGGCTAGAGGGATCTGGGAGGGTGAGAGTGCATCAGTACTGGTAGAAGGGGTGGCAAGGGTGCTTGGTGGATTTAAACACGGACCCTGGGGGTGGGAAGGAAGAGGTCGGGGAGGTCAATGTAGGGTTTTCAGGAAGGTAGGGAATGTGCATGTTCACTTGGACATCCCTGAAGGAGAAGGGTTTGGGCTGTAGGGGAATGGCGGGGAGGTGGAAGGTGATGCTAGAAGGTTCCACGGCGACTGGGGAAAAGACATTGGTGACTGGGAGAGGGGAAAGAATGGGGGAGCTTTCCAGAAACTTAATGACTCCCATTTCACACAAATCAAAAGTGAGCGGAGCCTCATGTTGGACGGGCACAGGTGCTGCATGGGAGAGAGATCAATGGGTGGGCGGAGATGCAGCTCAGCTCAGACAGATGACTGAAGGAGACCCCCAGCAGGCAGCATTGAAAATGCTCAGGACAGTGAGATGAGTGTGATGGAGCATGGCTCTATAGGTGTGGGAAGGTACTTGCCTGAGGCTCCGATAGGCCCTGCCACACACACGCTTCTCCTTCGAGATTCACTCATGGTCCACCTGTGTGCAGTTGAACTGCAAGTGTGGGGTGATGAAGGGGGAAACCTGTAGATGAGGCTGAAAGACACCATTACACATTATTCAGTGAAAGTGAACATATTCTCAGATTATAACGTGACAAAATGTGTTCACCCGTGCAACCACTTGTGATCAGAATTTCTTGACTTCTCTAGGCCGACCACCTCTTCTAGGTGCTGCCCTGGCATTGCAGCAGGGGTGGAGACAGCCTGTGCAGGGGGTCACAGGCAAAAGGGCCTTGGAGGGAGCAGACTGTTTCTATTCCTGAGTGCATGACCCAGGGGTGTCCAGTTGCTGCTCCTCCTCCCTTTGGGTGCCCAGGGCCCCAGCCTGACTCCTTGAAGGGAGGGAGAACCTGGAGGGTCTTTGAGGTGCCCCATTTCCCTCTCACATTGTCAGTGGAGGAATTCACCCATGGTTACTGTGATGGAGTGCAGCTCAGCACAAACCTCCACGCTCTGCTGGACCAGGGTCCCCATGACGTCCACCATCCTTCCCATGGAGGGGCTTGGCCTAAGTAGCCAAGTGGTTATGGTGCTGGGTTTGTAACCCCAAGATCAAGAGTTCAAATCTCACAATGGCAAACTATGAAACAATGTAACTTCATCTGAAACAGATGGAAAACGGGTTTGTACTCAAAAGAGTCACAATAATACTATCCTTCCCATGGAGATCTCCATATGTGCATGTGGGCAACAATTCATCCTAGAGCAGGTGGACACACTCCTCCATGTGCCACTCTGCTGAGGGCTTCCAACAGCTGTGTGTGATGTTCTCCTGCCTCCTGCTGACTCTCCAGGATGAGTTGGAAGGCCAAATCCAGAGGCTCATCTTCTGACTGGGACCTCACAGATGCCTCTTCCCCAGCAGCGCTCCGAGTGCTGGGGAGCTGGGCTGAACCTGCCTCCTCCTGCTGCGGATACGTGTCCATGCGGTGATCACCAGATTATGAACCCAAGCCTGCTCTAGATCTAGGTCCCACTGAGGTGTGTGTCTCTGCGCTGGTGGAGGGTGTGGGTATGCGCTGTGACGGGTCTTCCAGGCTGCTTATTTCCAGCTCTTCAATGGAGGAGGTGTCCTCTTGGCTAGAGATGAGGACCTGGAAGGAGCTGAGGGACTGGCTGGGTGAGGGTGTCGGTCACTTGGCAGAGCTCTCTGTGAACCAAAGTAGAGAGAATTAGCGAAT
The DNA here is from genome assembly GCA_026770705.1 of Isurus oxyrinchus. NCBI lineage: Eukaryota > Metazoa > Chordata > Chondrichthyes > Lamniformes > Lamnidae > Isurus > Isurus oxyrinchus. The sequence continues at coordinate 109,524,312 of JANJGN010000019.1, read as the reverse complement.
GACAGCAGAGTCAAAAACAGAGAGAGACCACTCACAGTTCCCTTGAGAGAGGGATGATGTGGTGCAGGATCCTCATGAGGGTGTTCACTGCCGACCTCACTGTCACCTTAGGCACAGTCCACATCCTCACCAGTCAGCGCAACGGCACGTTCCTCAAAGGGAGTGAGGGGGCTATTGTGGGACACTCCACCCCCAGTCTGGGACCTCTCCCTGCTGTTGTGAGCCATCTTCCCCTGCATGAAAACAGATGGAGAGAGTGTAAGCAGCACACACGGCACTGCGTGGAATGTTTGTGTGGTGAGCGGAGCCATGGACAGGATGAGGACGTGAGCTCCAGAGGGTATGAGCCTGATGGAGATGTGACGGAGTGTGTGAGAGTTAGTGGTGTTGTCCCTTGAGATGTGAGATCCTGTGGGTGTGGGAGTGGGTATGTTGAGAGTGATGAGGTGGTTGACCTAGCCTGGTAGAACAGATGAGATCAATCATCCTCTTCCTGCACTGGATGGCTGACCTCCTCTGTGCTTTGGTGGCACTGCCCACCTCTGCTACTGTCTCCCAGGCCCGATTGGTAACTCTGGTGGACCTCCTGCGGCCAGAGCAGGGGTAGGGGACATCACAGTGGGCCTCAATGGCATCCAAAAGGCACTCCAGTGAAGCGTCAGTACATTTGGGGGCTGCTGTTTTCCTGGTTTTTGGGGTTATCTGTTGACTGGAGCAGTCCTGGCCTGTGGACATGAAGTAGGCTGTGCTCTGGTGGACTTTACACATGGCATGCAGAGTGCAGAAACACGGAGGTGATGGTGCGGCTGGCAAATCCGAGGCAGCCCTCCAGCGATCCAACGGGTTTCCCTTGCATGCATTATTAATCAGGTGGGACACACCGGGAAGCAGATGATGCAGTGCAAAAACCCACCAATGCGGCCGGCAGGAAAACCATTTCTCACACCCAGCACCGCACTTAGTGCAATTCAGGGAAAAGTCTGACCATTATCTGTTTCTCTCCATGGACGCTGTGTGACCTGCTCAGTATTTTCACCACTTTCTGTTTTTATTTCAGATTTCCAGCATCTGCAGTATTTTGCTTTTGTGCCAAAGATAATCAAGATCTGTCTGAAGGTCTCGTCACAGGTGCTCTGTGAACACATCCCGTGATAAGGCAAGTTAACAGTGGCAGGGAATTCTCAGCCATCAGTTAAATTTAGGCAACAACTTGTGAAAGGTGTAAGAGCTCCAAAAGTGGCAGCAGCTGAGATTGGATAACACTGATCAATTCTGCTCTTTCTGACAGGGGAACTGAAGATAGTGGGAAGATTGAAGGGATCAACCTATAACTTCACCCAATTCATCATCCTGTCCATCGCCAATTCCATAATGCAAGGTTGAAACCAAATAAAATACAATCCCATTATAATTTTCCATTTTTCCCATAAGTACTACAATATATTCCGTTCCCACTCGGTATTCCACTAATTGTTTTTTTAAATTCAATATTAACATCTGAATACCATCAATTGCAGGTTTGGAAACAACATTTTAAAAAAAGGCATAACAAATAATAAAGAAAAGTATTCTTGAGTTTAATTAGAGTTTACTCTGAAGACTTTCATCTGACATTCATTTTTTACCTTGCTGCTGTGCAGTTACACAAGCAAAGGGCTTTATAACAACTTGCATTTATATTTCATGTAGTTAAATAATTCAAGAAAGGGTGAGGAAAGGGACAGCAAGCACTAGCAGAAGAGTCAAGGGGGATGACTGAAAACAGAAATGGAAAAGAGGCTTTTTTTTTGGCAGGGAGAGGTAAACGAAGCAAAAGACTGGGAACATCAGAGTGTGGGGGCCCAAGCAAGGAAGGCCCTGCCAACAATGGAAGAGGAGAGGAAAGGAGTATACAAGGAAGGCAAGAATCAGAAGAGCAGATGGCACATGTTAGCACACAGGGCTGGAAAAGTCACCAAGGTGAGAGGGGGCAAGGGGATGCAGACATTTATAAATGAAATGAGGATTTTCAATTCAGCGCAATGGGGGACAGACAATTATTGAAGTTGCCAATGGCAGAGATAATACAGGAGTGGCTTTGGGCTATTAAAAGTAGGAAAGTCCTAGTCAAATTACCTTAATAAACATCCTGTAAACAAATGCTAATTATAAATAGCTTTGATTTTTTGATATTTGCTGATTGAAAGGAAATATATTTGTTTTAAAGAGGAAAGTGATTTCAAACTCCATCAAGATTTCCCTTGCCTTCGATTTGTCCTCATCCCTCATTTTCTAATGGTGAGAATTTATGCTGGATTATCATTCCGATAGCAGCAAGCCTGTGACTCATTGCTCAAGTGCCTATTCTACTCGGCAGAACGCTGTACCTTCTGCTGCCGTTACATCATTCAACACTAACCCAGTGTCTATGTTCAAGCACTTCCAGCCAGAGAACAGTAAAAAGATAGACCTTGCCTGATAATTGTTCCCCAGCAGCTAACACCTCAGTTTGCTGGTTGCAAATTGATTTAAGTCATTGCAGATCATCCTGCTTGATTGAAGTGTTGGGGAATCTAATCACTTTAACTTGTGATGATTAGAGAGTAAGTTTCATTCCTCTTATGTCTGTCTTTATTTCACCTTCTAAAAATTAAGTCTTAAGTGGATGAGTAATCTAATGTGCCAGTGGAGCACTAACAGACATTTGCATGAAGTGGAGGAATGCTGGTTTAACCCCAGTTATCCAAATCCTTTTTATGTTGCTATAGTGGTGCACCAAGCACAGCCCTGGAGAGGAGTCTTTGCAGGGTTCTCCTGACTGACAAGATACAATTGTGGAAGTGTGGAGAAATCCCATAAATGGTGTTTCTGCCATTTTTCCTGAAACTCTAGAGTAACAGTGAGCAATCAGGAGGATCCCTGCAGAAACTCATCCCCCAGTGATGAGAGATGGGTAGAAAGAAAGGAAAATGTTGACAAGAATCATGAACCCTTCTCACGTGCCTCCTGTCTACCAGTCCACTGTAGCTCCAGTCCCACTCTTGAAGATGTGGGAAGTGCCTGGCCCAAATGTAAGTAACAGAGAAATGAAGGAAGCTAAAAGCAAAAAACAAACAAACAAATATGCATAGTCCAGGAGGTCGATTCTCCTCTGCAAACCTACCTGAAACTAGGATGGATTTTGATTGAGTCCAAGATGGCTAGTGAAGTTTAAAAACCAAGACCCAGAGCTTTTCTTTACTTAGATTTATTGATTTTATTCAGTGTCATAACTCTCCCCTCACACACCCAATGTCCCTGCTGTCTCCTATTTATATGTGCTCAAAGTACTTAATCAAATAATGCTTTTCACCTGTATATCCTAGCAATATAATTAACATACCATTAACACAGGCTACTGGAGAATAAGGGAAAAGTTGGGTGCAGAGACCTACCACCACTTAACTGCTCAACCTACATGGAGGGAGAGAGCCTTGTAGTGGCCTGATTTCCTTAAACCTGGCCTGCAGCGCTTACCTGCTGAAGATTCCAATCAGTGGGTCAGTTTTTCTCTGATCATCAGAGCACTCCTCCCTCTCTAACTCCATTCCTGCCTCTCAACACAATGTAAACATTTGTAATATTTGAAATTGTAGAAAATTCTCGAGTTAAGACTGCAGGCAATTGCTTCCTTGTAAAAACTTGTAAATGTCCTCTTGGTTTTATTTCACATCTCTCTGCCCCATAAAGACTTTTCTTCTTCCAAGTGACATCTCTGGCAGGATTTCTGGAAACAGAGGTATAGATGCCCACAGCTTCCATTAGGACTCTGTTGGCAATGTCAGTCCTGCAGCAGCAAATGGGAAATGCCGGAAGGTAAATGGGTCAAGGTCAAGCAGAGTCAAAGGCACCAGATGTTCCGCACACCAAGAGCTTCCATTTTTGTAGTGGCATTAACTTAGCAGAACATCCTACAGTGCTCCACAGGAGCATTATCAATGGAAATTTGACACAAGCCACATATGGATGTTTTGGGATAGGAGACGAAATACTTTGTAAAAGAGGTAGCTTTTGAAATGAATCATGAGGGACCAGGGAGAGGTAGATAAATTGAAGGAGGGAATGCCAAATCCTTAGAAAACTGATGCTGCATGGCTACCAGTGGTGAGGCGAAAGAGGTCAGGCATATCGAAAAGCCCAAAACTAGCAGAATGCAGGCTTCTTAGAGGATTGTAGAGCTGGAAGAAATTACAGAGATAAGCAGGGGGTGAGTCCTTGGAGGGATTTGAGTACAAGGAGGAGAATTTTAAACTTGTGTCATTACAGGACCTGGAGCCAACACCACACTACACCATGCCTTAATCCAGCCCAGGGTATCACAATCTACAAAACAAAATAAGTACCTGCCAGCTTCCAATTGGTGTGGTTTGAAATATGACTATTTATTCTAGAAGTTATGTTTGTATGTTTCTGTTCTTTCCTCAGAGGGTCTCCCAGCTTTCCTGGCTCAACCTAATAGTGCCAGCTGCAGCTTAAATTAGCCCTGTCCATCCTCATCCACATCTGCTTCCTCACAAATTTCACCTTATGAATACATTCATATTGCAGCTGTTTATTAACTCTTCCAATTCTCAATGTTAACAAGAGAACATGTAAGAAATTGAATAAGATTTAAACAAAGCATAAGTTAACATGAATGTATAAATTACCTGTCATATAAAATAACAATAAGCCTGGAAATTATTATTTCTGATATATATAGTTGTTATGTTTGTGTAACATTCCTGTGTCTCCTATTTTAATGGATGTGTTAATCCTATTATTTTAAATGGGTTAATGTCTCCATTAGGATAGTGATCCTTATACAAACTGGTTAAATGTTCATCTATTAATATCTTTTAACACATATACATGAGAACCAAGTTATTCAAATGAGATAGATTACAGTCTGTATACTATTATGATATTATGAATTCACATTGCACTAATTCTAATTTGGAGTGCCATCATTACTATTGCTGGATAGACAACCTTACAGCACATAAGTACAAATATCATGAAACCAAATTTTGCCGATCTTGAACACCTACGTGTGATAAACTTGAATAATAAATTAATTACCACTTTGAAGAGTGATCATCAGATCTGGTATTTATATTGTAACTTGTAAATGACAGTGGCTCTGTCTTCCTATTGCCACCAATTGTGTCATTTCATCTCAAAACTATCCAAACTAGAACATTTACCCAGTAGTGAAGGCTAAGGTCAGATGAAAAGTGATGGTGGTAGAACAGAAGGAAGCTATTCAGTGCCTGTGCTGGCCTTTCCTTAAAGCAATCCAGAATGAATCTCATTTGCTTTCTCTAGCCCTGAATTTTCCTCTGCTTTATATATTTATAGAGCATGGAAAAATGAAAGATTCCTTCAAGAGTGGGTAATCAAAACATTTCACGGTAAGCTACGGAGGGTTCAGATTCAGTGAATACACCTACTTCCTCGTGAACTTTGTTAGACTGCTGGGGGGAGGTCTTCTGGCAGAAACTAGCTCACCAGGAGAGAGTAAAACAGAGAGCAAGTCAATCAGGCCACTCTCACGTAGCAAGTGAGCATCTGTGGAGAGGAAAACCAAGTTATGTTTTGAATTGAAAATAACTCATCTTCATAACTGGTGCTTCAGAACCTCACTTCTCAAGAAGAGACACATTGGACTCTAAACATTAATTCTGTTTCTCTCTTCAAAGATACTGCCAAACTTGATGAGTATTTCCAACACTTTCTGTTTTTACTTCAGATTTCCTGCATCCAGAGTATTTTTCTTTTAATTTTAGTTTTTAACTCACTGTCCCTTCTCTTCCAGAAATGCGTACTGTGAAGAAGTTCTGCATTTCTTTTGACCTGATTTCCATCCGTCTCTTTTAACCTGTTCACCTTCATTGCTTTCCATTTCCCTCCCGGTGTTTGAGAAGGTATCTACCAAAACTCCCTTTGCAGCTGCATCTCCTTCCTTAGCGAGCGTCTCCAGCTCTGACTTATTCCAGGGAGATTCCAACTGCAGTTCCAACCTTCACCTTTTGAATCCACCCAGAATGACAGGTATCTCTGAGGCACACAACATTCCTTGGACTGCTGTCCCTCCGATCTCCTGAGATCCACACTCTGTGACATACGGCACCACATACACACACTCGACCTCTTTCTCCAGCAGCACTGACTCACCTGCCTCAAAGCTGTTCTGTTCCACAGTTTAATTTCATCCTTCTTCTCATGTGACACTTAACAAAAATCTTTTTCTCTTCCTTTCATGTTTGTTTTGAAACGTTAACTCTGTTTCCCTCTCCACAGACGCTAGCCAGACCTACTGAGTATTTCTAGCATTTTCTAACTTTATTTCACACTCACTTACCTCTAGGAAGCTAGTTCCAATATAGTATTGGTAGAGGCCATTACGTTTTTCAGTACCTCCACTTTAATTGGTGCATCCTGTTTTTACACTGTACAGATTAGCTTTAAGTCGTAGCAGCCATGCATGCACCTGCTCCCCACCTCTTCCCCCGCTGAGAATGCAGTCAACAGTGCGATCAGCACTGGGCTGCACACCACAATCATTGAGATGATGCAGCCAATAGTTTACATGCTGCCTGCATCATGTTGACCAGGCACTGAGTCATCCCCGTGGCACTAATAGACCTCAGCAAATTTTTAGTGTGTGATAATCTCGATTTGCAGGCGCCAAGTCTTACATACTTCTTGATCTAAATATGTAAAATCTTTGGTGGATTTAAAGTTTGACAGTTATGCTTTGGATCGTTTGATAAAACTTATAAAAAGCAACTCTTCAAAAAAGATAAAAGTTGGCATACTTTCACCTTTTCTTGTATGTAAGATATATGTCAGACAACTGAGTTGGAGTTTTCTGAGCGCGATCAGGACCAGGAATGTAACACAGACTTACAGGAAGAAGAAAGCCTTATTAACCATCACTCTATTAGGCTGGCTCTCTGATAATAGATGCAGAATAGCAACAGAACACTTCATGTATTGTAAATGAACTTCATTTTCTCTTTGAGCTTTGATTGTGTTCTCAGTTGATGCATGTAATGCAGTGAAACATAGAAGCAAGCAAGATGGTAGCTGTGTTTATTTGGCTCCTTCAGTTGTGGGCAAAGTGTATGAAACATTAAGATCTGAGTACATCCAAATCATGACAGTGTGCAGTAAATTGTCAACTGCAAACATTAAATGGTGAGCTCCAGCTGTGGACTCTTTTACTGCAGTTTAGAGGGTATGGGGCATGAAGCATCTTTATAAAATAAACCTGCCATGGGAGGATTGGTAAGTTACCAGAAGAGGGCTTCGTATATCAATTCATTGCATGCACACAATTGGCAGATCACCAGGTTTGAACTGACAAACTGCTTATCAGCACCAATGTTTAGTATTCATCAGCTGGCCTCCCACTGGCAATCTAATTTTTTATATATAAATGCAAATTAGATATTTATCTACAACAATGCATACACATTTTTTTGCAAGCCATTTTAGATAGTAGTTGACAGCTGAACTCCCATTATCTTAACGGGGAATACAAAGAGAGTATTAGCAGTTCCACATCCATCAGTGACAGTCCAGCTGAGTGCAGGGAAACAGCAAACCCTGCTATTCTGTAATAAAAATATACACTGTTGGATGAGGACACCAGGTCAGTCAACATCAGAAAGAAGGATTTTTTTGTGGAGTGATTCTTCCATCAGATCTGCATTTCCAACAATTTATGTTTTATCTCCAATTTCCAGTCTTCACAGATTGTTCCTTTTCTTTTCTGTTTTGGCTTCGTACTTTCAAAGTGAGTGCTAGTTGGCAGACTGCATGCAGTGAGAGGACCGAGAGCGAGTCCAATCCTGAACACAATCTTGGCATGTCTGGGATACAGGTGGGGAAGAGGTGAAAGTTCAGAAGAACGCAATGGCAGAGAAAATCACCAAAGGCACAGTGACAAGTAACAAGGAGAGGGGAAGGAGGTGGACAATTCAAGGAGAATAAAATGGCAGTGAGCAAAACAGAAATAAAACAGATCTGAACCATCAAAATTAAAAGGCAAAGCTGCGAGACTGAGCAAGATTGAAAAGAAAATCAAAATTAAAACGCTCCACAAATGCTTCTTTCTCTAAAATTTCCTGTTGACTCAGCTATTTCTGTGTACTTAAAAAAACACACGTAAATCGTTTATTTTTATTCTGTCTTGACACGTGGGGTTGTGCAGGAAAACTACCAAACATGACACAAACAAAGGAGAAAATAAACCTGTAGTCACAAGGCAAAGCCCGATGATGCCAAAGGAAAAGCACAGTGCGTGAGATACAAATGCTTTGCTCCTGTTTGAAGTTTTTTGTAATTGTGCTTGTAATTATAAATGTTCAAATACTGAGGCAAGAACAAAGAAAGGACAAAGGAAAGTACAGCACAGGAACAGGCCCTTCGGCCCTCCAAGCCTGCGCCCATCATACTGACCGTCAACTAAAACATATTGCACTTCCGGGGTCCGTATCCCTCTATTCCCATCCTATTCATGTATTTGTGAAGCTGCTTCTTAAACACCACTATCGTACCTGCTTCCACCACCTCCTCTGGCTGCGAATTCCAGACACTCACTACCCTCTGCGTAAAAAACTTGCCCCACACATCTCCTCTATAGTTTTCTCCTCTCACCTTAAATCTATGTCCCCTAGTAATTGACTCTTCCACCCTGGGAAAAAGCTTCTGACTATCTACTCTGTCCATGCCACTCAGAATTTTGTTAACTTCTGTCAAGTCGCCCTTCAATCTCCGTCGCTCTAGTGAGAACAATCCGAGTTTCTCCAACCTCTCCTCATAGCTAATAACCTCCAGACCAGGCAGCATCCTGGTAAACCTCCTCTGCACCCTCTCCAACGCCTCCATATCCTTCTGGTAATGTGGCGACCAGAATTGCACACAATATTCCAAGTGTGGCCTAACCAAGGTTCTATACAGCTGCAGCATGACTTCCCAGCTTTTATACTCAATACCCCTGCCAATGAAGGCAAGCATGCCATATGCCTTCCTGACTACCTTATCCACCTGCGTTGCCACTTTCAGTGACCTGTGGACTTGTACACCCAGATCCCTCTGCCCGTCAATGCACTTAAGGGTTCTGCCATTTACTGTATAATTCCTGCCTGTATTAGACCTTCCAAAATTTAAAGATAAAAAAAAACAGCTGAGTGACAGTGTTTCCTGCAAGTCTTACAGTTAAAACAATACAGCAGAGTTGTACACCTTGCTGGAGATATTGTCCAATAAGATATGTGGTGTTGGTGGGGTGGGAGGGGCCTGAATCAAAAAGCATCAGCGGACCAACATTCCAATCTTCTGTCAGGTATAGATAGCTAAACAGTGAAGAGATGCAAAATTCAATCCAAGCATCAAATGTTGTGTTTTTATAATGTTATAATGGCACCAATCACCCAATAGGGATTGGGTAACCACATTGTGGGTTCATTTATTTAGACTAGGCACATGAGAACATTTATACATGGATAAAAATCTCGAACACATCAGCAACAGAGTTGTGTGTGCTTTGTCCTGCTCACAGGCCAAAGTGAAGCTGAGACTGGATCACATGACACACTTCCCTTCTAGTGATGGCATGCTGCTATCCCTTAAAGGCACATTACAACATAATCAAAGTTTATTGTTCCATTATTATTATATATGGAAAAATAAGTAGCCCTGAGTAAATTATATCATGGGTGCAAATATGAACCCAAAGCCAACAAGGAAAATAAAATCATATTTATAGTTCATCCACTTTAGTATTTTTTTCTGCATGAAAAATACTTTTCCATCCTTGTCTCCATTTAGGAAAAATGTATAACAGACAGTCAATATGAACTGACTGGACAGATAGTGAGAGATACTGTTGATAATGGAGGAAAGGTTCAGATATAGAAAATGGGTACGATGTACATCTTCAACCAGAATTGCAAAACTGCAAGAAAATAACTTGTGTATTCTGACGTGCTGAAGTGCAGTTTATGATAATATATAATTCCATAAGGCTATAGAGAGATCTAAACATCTTCCACAGATTAAGACTAATCTTATTCCAATAGCACGATAGATCTAATCTCTGTATTAATATTCAACTTGCATACGAAATAACATCAGAGTGGGACAAGCAAGTAAATGCAAGCTTTTCGCTTGGATATAAATGATATTCGCATAAATTGTGTTTCACGTAGAGGGCAAATATCATAGGAACTGATATATGTAAAATGAGAACTTGAAGAACATTGTGTATAAACAGGTTACATAAATTTGCTTACAAATTGATTTCAGTCCAGATGAGGAATTGCCAGAATAAAAGTGGATTGAATTTTTGTCTTCACTCTGTCTACTTCCCCCAGTGGTAATGTGGGGGAATAGATTTCATGTTTATTTTATCCTTTCAAGGGATGTGAGCATCACTGGCTGGGCCAGCATTTGTTGCAGATTCCCAATTGCCCTAGAGATGGTGGTGGTGAGCTGCCTTCTTGAGCCGATGCTGTCCATGTGGTGTAGGTACACCCACAGTGGTGTTAGGGAGGGAGTTCCAGGATTTTGACCCAGCGACAGTGAAGGAACGGTGATACAGTTGCAAATCAAGATGGTGTTTGGCTTGGAGGGGAACTTACAGGTGGTGGTGTTTCCCTGTGTCAGCTGCCCTTGTTTTTCTCAGTGGTGAAGGTCATGGATTTGGAAGGTACTGTTTTGCAGATGGTACACATTGGTGCCACTGTGTGCCAGTTTTGGAGGGTGTGAATGGTTAAGGTGCTGATCAATTGGGCTGCTTTAACTTGGATAGTGCTGAGCTTCTTGAGTGTGGATGGTGCTGTGCTCACCCAGGCAAGTGGAGAGTATTCCATTACACTTCTAATTTCTCCCTTGTAGTGAACAGGCTTTGGGGAGTCAGGAGATCAGTTATTCACCACAGAATTTTCAGCCTCTGACTTTTTCTTGTAGCTATAGTATTTATATGGCTAGTCCAGTTCAGTTTCTGGTCGAAGGTAGCCCCCCAGATGGTGATCGTGGGGGATTTAGCGATGGTAATGCCATTGAATGTCAAGGGAGATGGTTAGATTCTTGTTGGAGATAGTCATTACCTGGCACTTGTGTGGCACGAATGTTACTTGCCACTAATTAGCCCAAACCTGAAATCTGTCCAGGTCTTGTTGCATATAAACATGGACTGCTTCAATATCTGATGAGTCATGAATGGTGCTGAACATTGTGCAATCATAAGTGAACATTCCCTGTTCTGATCGCATGATGGAGGGAAGGTCATTGATGAAGCAGTTGAGGATGGTTGGGCCGAGGACACTATTCTGAGGAACTCTTGCAGTGATGTCCTGGGACTGAGATGATTGACCTCCAATAACCACAACCATAATCCATTGTGTTAGGTATGACTCCAACCAGTGGAGATATTTCCCCTGATTCCCATTGACTCCAGTTTTGCTCGGGCTCCTTGATGCCACACTCGGTCAAATGCTGCCATAATGTCAAGGTCAGTCACTCTCACCTCACCTAGGGAGTTCAGCTCTTTTGTCCATGTTTAAACCAAGGCTGTAATGAGGTCAGGAGCCAAGTGGCCCTGCTGGAACTCAAACTGAGCATCAGTGCCCAGCTTGTTACTGGCAAATGTAACTTGAAAGCACTGTCGATGACCCCTTTCATCACTGAGTTGACTGATGGGGCGGTAAATGGTAAGATTTAATTTGTCCTGCTTTTGAGCAATTTTTCACATTGTCGGATGGATGCCAATGTTGTTGCTGTACTGGAACAGCTTGGCCAGAGACACAGCTAGTTCTGGAGTACAAATCTCCAGTGCTACTTTTATGTTGTTAGGGCCCATAGCTTTTCTTGTATCCAGTGCGTTCAGCCATTTCTTGATATTTTGTGGGTGAATCAAATTGGCTGAAGACTGGCATCTGTGATGATGGGGATCTCAGGAGCAGGTCAAGGTGGATCATCCACTTGGCACTTCTGGCTGAAGATGTCCCTTGTAGAATCCACATTATTTTCATTCCATTGATCTCAGAGGATAATTACCCAAGTGTGGTCCTCACATTTTTAATTCATTCATTGCAATCGTTTCTGGTTGTGAGGTACGAAAGTGTTCTTATTTTCTGAACCAAAAATCTTTGAAGAGATTGGTGATACCAAGCTATGGTGCATTGAAAGCATGGATAAGGTTAGTTATTATCTCAGAGGCAGTAATTGAAATCTGACAAACTTGCATGATAATTTCTTCTGTTTATGCTGTATGATTATTGTATTTTCTTGTGAACTGCTCCCAAAGCCATACACATCCTTTCAATAATCTATATGTAAACAGATATGGAATCCTAGTGTGTTCAATTCCTACCACGGCAAGTTGTGACATTGAGTTCAATAAGTTTGATGATTTGTGATCTAGAACCAGAAAATATGGGTATGAAACCTTCCAGATTTCCATACAAATTGAATTGGTTCACTAATGTTCTTCAGAGAAAGGGACAAAGCAGCCAGCTACCTGTATTGGTCTAATCTACATGTGACACCAGGCTTATGTTACACAGTTTAGTCTTAATCCCTTCTGAAGCGGCCTAGCTGTTGAACTTAGTAGCAAGAAAATGGCCTGGTATCATTCTGGATACACCATTACACCTTCTTGCAGCAATGAGGGGGAGGAAATTCAGTCTTTCTAGTATTGTCCACATCACGAGAACAGTTTTAAAAAAAAAAATGATATGGTTAACTTGAAGCCAAAATCAATCGCTAGAGATCAAACTAATAACAATGGTAATGACTCATGCAGTCATCCATTCATTAGGATCGGAAAACAGGCCACAGTTCGAGTGCAATGCTGTGACCTGAAATAGCGGACTCAAGAAAGAATAACAAGGTCACTTTTTTTCTCTGCTTAGTAATTTTGCAGTGTCCAAGTTTGGTTAGAAAGGGCATATTTTGTTAAGGGGCTTTGGTACCAGAATAATTGGTAACACATCACTGCACAGAGTTTCAGACTTTCCTTTCTTGATATTTTATGGCTTATTGTGACAAGGATGGGGAGTTAATCAAAGGGAAAGAGAGACAGGGTCTGAAGGAAGCAGGGATGTTTGAACAATTTACTACTTGAGCCATCACAATGGCTTTGAACCTCTGGCTGAGGATGAGTGAGGATATCAATGAGGGCTCTCACTTCTGATTGATATGCGATCATACCTGCCGGAAAGTGTATATCAGGCAAAAGCTATATCAAAAGCTTCTATAAAACTTCCAGACTGAATAGTTTACTGACACTCACTGCGTAAGCACATTTATGAAGAAAGCCAACTTGAAGAAGGTATTGGAGGAGCCATAGCCCAGAGAGAATGCATTGAGGAGAGGAGGGCAGAAAATTTGACATACATGCTCCATTAAAACCATCTACACTTAATTCAGTACTATATTTGCATGGTAGGAATAGCCATACTTACTGCATACTTGATCAGTGAAATATTAAGCTGATATTTCATTCTTTGTGAAGTGGAAAACTGTTATGTTACCAAAACATCACAAAGCAGTTTAAAAGACTTCAATGTTTGAAATACAAAAATACAAAAGTTAGTGCTTAAAAAATGGTAACTTCATACCTCGCACATCGTACCTCATACCTCATACCTCGCACATCATGATAACCTGCAGCAGTTTGATATGATGTGGAAGATTTCAACAAATACCCTCCATATCAGAGAACCTACAGAACTGAAGGAATTATGACTGTTTCCATTGCAATCAATTAGCTCAGATATATGAGACCATTTTATGAACGAGAGGAATTAAATATATTAACATGTGCTTACTCTGGGGTTGGCCAAACAACCTGTACTTTCTTCTAATTGCAAAGCAGGATATGCAGATATTTGAATACATAGGCCTAAGACACATTGAAAAATATAATTATGTACATTAAGGGTAATCTTTTCACTATACCAGGTACTGTAGTTTATAGCAGATCCTATTAACATAAACATATATGGACCTAGCTTTTTCTTACTGCTGCTGTTGGCATAACAACGATGGCAACTGATTTAAATAATGTACTTGACAATTAATGGGACCTCTCTGCATAAAATGCAAATGAAAATTTCTAATAGTGTGAGGTAAGTGGACACTTGGCAGATACCATCATACGCATAGCGATTATATATTCTCAATTTATCAGAAAATGTATTTAGAAATAATCAAGATTTCAGGCTGGCAGGATGCATTATGAACATCATTAAATTGCACTGTTGGCTACATCTTCACTTTTGATCATCTCTCCTTCATTAGAGTTCCCCATTAAGATACCAAAGGATTGCCTCAGTGATAGTTCAATAAGAGCTTACTGTAAAGCAATTTAAATTTAATTGGGGCAGCAGGAAACAGGTATAACTGATGACTTAGTGAACTTCTAAGTGGTTATATTGAGCACCCTGAAAGGAAAAGCAAGAGGTTTCATCATTAAGCTGCACATAACTCAAAAAGGACTTCGTAGTGAATGGACCTCTGGAGCTTCAGAATATAATCACACACCAGGAAACAATTACTCTGTACTGCAGCATTCTGCAGTCTCTCTCTGTTAAAATAATATTCTTTTTCTATCCCCCTGCCAAAGCTGACAACCTCACATTTTCCCACATTATATTTCATCTGCCAAATTTTTGCCCACTCACTTGACCTGTCTGTATCACTTTGCAGACTCTTTGAATTGTCCTCACAACTTGCTTTTCAACCTACCTTTGTATTGTCAGCAAATTTGACTACAATACAGTTCATCCAAGTCATTGCTACAGATTAAAATAGTTGATCACGGATCCCTGTGGCACCCCAATAGTTACAGCTTGCCAACCTGAACGTTATCAATTTGTCCCAACTCTGTTTTCTGTTACCTAGCCAATCCTCTTTCCATGCTAATATAACACTTCCAACACCACAAGCTCCTATCCTGTGTAGTAACCTTTTATGTGGCACCTTATCAAATGCCTTTTGGAAAACAAAATACATTACATCTACTGGTTCCCCTTTATCTAATAAAATAACAGCAAAGCACTACGGATGCTGGAGATCTGAAATAAAAACAGAAAGTGCTGGAAAAACTCAGCAGGTCTGGCAACATCTGTGGCGAGAGAAACCAAGTTAACATTTCGAGTCCAGTAAGACTCTTCTTCGGAACTGTTGGGTTCGCAGCAAAAAAAAATATTTTTCAGTGGTCTAAAATAGACATGAGGCCTCTTTTTTTGTATGTGCAAAACACCTGTTCCAGGCATGGGCATTGCACCAGAGATAACTCTTCCATCTTGCAATGAGCATGCACTTCCTGCCCACTATTTTGAAGCCTTAGGAGGCTATTTCTAGCCTGACAACTGGATTCTGCCTGACTGCATTTCTAGACTGTGATCTCTGTTTCCTGACACTCTATTGAGTATCCCCTATTTTGTAGTATAAAGTTAATTAATATGGCTGGAATCAATAATTTCTTACTATAAAAATTCAATTAATTCAGTGAGAGTTCACCATTTTTTACTTCAAGAGTTCATGTTTTACTGTGAGGGATAATTACCTTTGAAATCAATCACTGTAATGACAGTTCTATCATCTTTGAATTCAGTTCTGCAAGAAATCTTAACAAACAGCCCCATTTTCTTGAGAAACTTGTTCTCCAACAGGCATGCTTACAAATAAAAATTAACTGTTCATAGTCTTAAAGTTAGAACTTTCAGTTGCCCCTTATTCAAGATTTTTCATCAATTAAAGTGCATCTGTGCAGTTTTCAGCAAAAGCAAGTATCAGAAACAATAGTGTGACCTCAAGTGCAATTCTGCACCATGATGGGTGCATCATCTGTACTGCCCAATACCTGATCCTGAACCTGAGTGAAAAGATCTTCCCAAAGAAATGTACACATGTGCCCACAGCTGTGTACCCAGTTCAGGTCCACATTTAACATCATACTTGGAATTTTATTTTCATGCTGATGCTTCTGTTGATGCTTAGTGTACAGAATTTGAAAAGCAATAAAATAAAATGCAGCAATAAAACAATGGATGTCTGTTCCCCAATTGCAGGAAACTAATCCATGCGTTGTGATGTAACACAACTGAATTTTTACAAGAAATGAAATGATGAAGGAAGCTGTGTTTATTAAATATCAATCCATCACCCTCACAGAGCATCAGCTACCCTTACCTTCTGTAGAAAAGAATGTTGTTGCCATACCTACAGATTGTGCATTTGTACTTTTCGCTATTTTGTTGACAGCTGTTATTCTCTGTCAAATTTCCAATTAAATAATCTGCAGAGGGGTTAAACACTAAATGATAGTGAAGGTAAAAAAAACAGGATTGCGTATTAAGGAGTTCGTGTGAGAAATGTAAAGTGTCAAAGTATTGCTGAACAGATGTTCCCTCTTGCGAGATTTAGTGATTAAAGCCCCTTGTATATAGGTTGACAGCTATTGAATAACAATTATTGTTTTTGCTGCTCTGGTTTCCATAGGAACAGAAGAATAGGCAGCCTTATTTGTAGAAATGGAAACAGACACTCACTAAGAGTGTGCAGATATTTCAAGAATTATTGTGTGTACACGGAGAAAATGCTCCCAGATTACAACACATAAAAGCATATTGTAATAAACATATGGAATGTCAGGAGATGATACTGGGATGGTGGTTGGGCAAATTTAGAAGATGGTCAAATATAAAAATGCATAACCTATTGGCATGAAAGATTGTCATTTACATATGTTTAGGTAAGATATATTGTGAACAAAATCACAATTATACAATGTGTGACGTATTTTGCATTAAAGCTCTGCCTATTTCAAAAGTAGATTGTTTATGTTTAATTATATTTACAAACTATGCTGAATTTGACAGCGTAGGTTTAATCCACCCACTTATTAGCTATCTGAAGAACAGCAAGAGTAAGCACAGCATAAATTACATTAGATGATGGATAACATTATTCTATGAGTGGGTCATTAGAAGGTGTGTGTGGAGGAATGTGTTGGCATTCACCCTCGTGGGATATGCCAAATGGATCTTTCATGAGAACCATGTCATCACATCCTAATGTGCTTGGAATACAAATCTGCTGCACCAGGTAGTTGAGTAACCATTGATTTTAAATGAACCACAATGGAGTGTTAACTTTGGTATCTCAAAAAGTGATGTACATTGTCAGTTATTAATTATTGCTTCAATATTATTGCTGGCATAACTGGATGTGTTAAATTAGAAACACTTAAGTGTACATTTTATTATCCTGCTTAGTAACAACTTGGTTCTTGAACAAACTACAGCGAAATCATTCTTTTATCCAGGACAACACAATCAGGTGTCACATATTGTTTATACTGGGATGCTTGAGGAACAAAATAGGTGACTGGCAGTTTCTAGAATACTTCCCAGTACACAAAGCTACTTTCAATTTTTAAAGATATTCAACAGGACAGAAGAGCCAGATGGTACCTCAGCATAAATGCTCATTGAAAAGTCAGTAGCTCAAACTGAGCAGTGTCAATGGTGTCAATGATGAACACAAGTTCTTCTGCTCCAGATGGAACACGAACCCAAATGCTTTCATTACAGAAGCAACAGAACATGCAGTCACCTAACAGGATTACATTTCGCATAATTCTGAATACTGTGAAGCAACATACAGAGACTCGGCTGCATTTCGACAGTGTAAAACACTAAATTTGACAGTGTACATTCACAACAGGCTAGCTCATGGCAAGACCTTGTTCACTGAAGCTTGTGAAGTACAGTCTTGGTTCGCCATCTACACGTTGAAAACTGGTTGATTTTCCATCCAGAGAAGGAGGGTTACAGAGTTTGGCATTGGCAATTCTCAGGAATGCTTGATGTGAACCCACAGATCAGCTGGTGACATGACTGATGCACCTGCAAAGCTGCACATACACATGGCCATGCAGCAGACTGGTAGATGCTGTGCAGACCTTGTTCCATCTCAGTGCAAAAGAAACAACTGGCATCAAGCCCAGTAAAAGACACGCCCAAGGTGAAACTGCACTGTTTTCAGCTGTGGGTGAGAGGCATTCCCGCCTGAGTTGGAAATTTGTGAGTTCAAGTCCCACTACGGAAAGTTGAGAACAAATCCTGGGCTGGCACTTCAGCGCAGTACTGAGGGAGTGTTGCAGTATTGGAGGTGCCAGGTCGAACCCGAAGAAGAGCAGTGAGTTCTCTCCAGTGTCCTGGCTAATATTTATCCCTTAACTAACAGCACTAAAACAGATTATCTGGTCATTAAAGCAATGCTGTTGTGGGAACTTGCTGTGCATAAATTGGCTGCCATGTTTTCTACGTTACAATAGTGACTGCACCTCCAAAGTATTTAATTGGCTTTAAAGCACTTTGGGACATTTTGAGATCCTGAAAGGAACTATGTGAATGGAAGTCTTCTTGCATCAGTACTCCCACTATCTTCTGTCCATAAAATTAATACAGCTGTGCTCCCCATAATTTCTCAGTATATACTGCTGCAGACAATGCCCTATTTCAGGAGAACGCATTCAGCAAGTAAATTCCATAGAATACAACATCTAAACTGAGTTCTCACCATCCCAAATACAGCATTCCAAGTTAAGGAAACACTACAGTGAGCATTTATTTAACCTTGGGTTATGCAGTGTGAATATTTCCATGTAGACCCCTGATCACTGATATGAAAGTTTCTGTGTCTGACCAGAGATTGCCTGAAAGCTTCCATTGAACTCCTGATCATTTGCATTTTCTGTTTTTCAGCCTTCAAAGATATCAAGAACAGAAACAGAAACACTGAAACCACACAGCAGATCACTTACATTTGAACAACTGTGACGACCGACCTTCCTTTATCTTTCAGACGTTCACAAACATGCTGCTTATTCCAGACTTTTTGTTTTTATTTCAGAGTTCCAGCATTTATGATTTTTTTTTGAGAATACTGACTTCTTACACCATTCGATGTTTATGATCCACTTTGCTTTGGAGGTCATTTTTCTTACAATGTCAGCATGTGCCCATTGACTTTTACTTGCCGCTGTTTTTATATAGGACGCTACAACTCAATGCTCCTGATCTGTCTATCAACCTACACGCATCACCATGCAAAGACAAACTAATAAACTCAAGGAGAGTTGCTAAACAAAATGTAGCAAATTAGTACAAGTGGAGATTAGTGGGGACAAACAAAACTCATTGAGCAAAATCATGCTGAAAGACAATCTCGCAGACTTTCTATTTCACATAGGAGAGAATGATTCGTTCAAAAGCAATCAAACTAAGAAAGAACTTGCATTTTTATAGCACCTTTTACGTTCTCATTCCCCAACTCCTTCTCCTGCCCACTGGCAGTTCAGTCATTCCCTGGACTTCCCTCCCTGAAACACTCCAGCTTCCTGTCCTTTCCTGAAGAGCTCTATCTAACTACGAAGGGGGTTAGTGTACTTAGGGGAGAGATACTGTTCTCTGCAGCCACAACTGGGAGTCTCGAAGGCTGTGTTGTCTGCTTGACATCAAGGTTAAGGATAGCCCCGCGTGGCTGAAGGAGAACTCAGAATAGAGGGCAGATTGAGATGAGAAATTTGTTCACTCAGAGGGTAGTGCATCTTCGGAATTCTCTACCCCAGAGGATTGTGGGAGCTCAGCCATTGAGCATGTTCAAGACAGAAATTGATTGATTTCTGGAGACTAATGACATCAAGGGATATGGGGATTTAGAAAAAAATTAATTCACGGGATGTGGGTGTCACTGGCTGGGCCAGCATTTATTGCCCATCCCTAATTGCCCCTTGAGAAGGTGGTGGTGAGCTGCCTTCTTGAACCACTGCAGTCCATGTGGTGTAGGTACACCCACAGTGCTGTTAGGGAGGGAGTTCCAGGATTTTGACCCAGCAGGAAAGTGGTGTTGAGGTAGATGATCAGCCATTATCTAATTGAATGATGGAGCAGGCTTGACGGGTTGAATGGCCTACTCCTGCTCCTATGTTTCTAACTTTGAGAAGGGGCGGAGGTGGGGGGAAGGATTCTGTTCTTGTGGTCCACATAGGACCATAGGTAGAGCTAGGAATGACATTATGCTGAAGAACTTTAAGGAACGAGGGTGCAAACTGAAAAAAAGAACCCCAAAAGTAATAATCACAAATTAGCATAGGGACAGCCTGGTTAAATGTTTAAGTACATGGCTGAAAGGTTGTTGTGGGAGACAGGGGTTTCAATTTTTGGGGCAATAGCAGTAGTACTGGAGAAAGAGGGAGCTGTTCCATTCTGACAGACTCCACTTAAATTTGGATGGGACAAATGCCCTGACAAATCGATTAACTAGGGCTGGAGTTAGGGTTTTGCACTAACAAGAAAGAGGAAGAGTAAATTGTTAAGCCTGAAGATAAAAGCCCTGAGAATAAAGCGGAGCAGTATTCAGGTAAAATCAAGCAGATTATGTCAGGAAGGGATAGAGCTTTAATGAAGGTAATAGGGCATTGGTGACTAAAGTGACATCAGGGAAAAACAGCAAAAAAGGTAAAACTGAAGGTGCCAAATTTGAATGCAAGAAGCATTCATAACAAGATCGATGAATTAATACCACAAATAGAGACAAATGGGTCTGATCCAACAGCCATTACTGAGATGTACATTACAGGGTGGTCAAGGTTGGGAATTAAGTAATTCCAGGGTACTTGGCATTTTGAGTAGATGGGCAAAAAGGGAAAAGGATAGGAGTAGCCCTGAGAATGGAGGATGAGACACGGGGAGTAAAAGATAACGGCACTACACAAACTGAAGGGGAGAGTACAAAATGGAGATCAGCAGCTGGTGAGTCACTGGGCATGGGTGGGCTGTAGCCAGGACACTGGGATAGGACAGTGTTTGTGTGAAACTCCCCTGAAGGCGAGATTGCAGATGGAATTCCGCTACAGGGGGCTGAAATGAGGGGCTCTTTGAGTGATAACAAGAAAGCACGAATGAGGATGCACACCAAACAAGGACTGGACTTTAAGGGGTGGGAGTATGCTGCTCTCTCCCACATCGCCGGAAGAAAAGTCGGGACCAAGCTGATGGATGTTAAGAAAAGCACCCCATTCCTAACCAGGCTGGGGATCGGACTTCTGCCCCTCTGTGGAAGGGAGTCCCACCGGCCAATCTCTAACATTCCCAGCAGCATCAGGATATAGTAGTGACCAATGCCAGGACTGCACGGGAACCCATGGAGGTCGAAGGTGGACTCCGGACCCAGCTACATCCTGGGCTTTTGGCGGGCGGGGGCTGGGGTTGCAGAGGGAAGGACCTAGCACCCTATGGAGGGGGACTTGGGGGCTTGGGGGGTAGGTTTTGGAGGCCAGACAGGGAGGAACAAAGTGGGGTAACATCTTGGATTGGGAGGGGGAGCCAGCGATGCGCACCAGGAACCCCTCCCAAATGAAATGCCCTCCCTTCCTCCCTGCCTCTTCATAAAATTGGCTGAAAGAACTGCCTTCCTGCTCTCGCCTCCTGCCACTGCCCAGTGTATATGCCCAGTGCAGAGGTAGACTGGGGCATTTAAGTGGGCATTAATTGGCTACTTAAGGGTCTCAATAGGCCAAAGGGTGGGCGGGCTAGTGGATGCCTTACCCGGCCCTTGTTATAGGGACTGGGTCGGGGGGACTGTTTGGGAAGGTGGGTGTGGGAGTTGGGGGGGGGCTATAAAATGCAGCCCCAAAGTTATCGTGCATTGGCAGGCCTGTCAGATAGACTCTGGCTAGGAACCTGACTCCACCATGCTGGAAGGCATCAAGCCGAGCTTGGTGCCCATCCTTACCGTCGGGGAAGTGGTGGGCACCTCCACGGCAATGCTGCGCAAAGGCCAGTGTTAGAGGGATAGAGGGTTCTGTGGATGATAAGGGTGAGGGAGTTTTACTGAGATACAGAAGGGAGGTCATGATGTGATTTAATCACAAGGATGAGAAAGTTAAATTAGGGATATCGGTGAACCAGGAACACGACAGGAGTGGTGAGCCAGCTGGACTTGTGCAACTATGCAGCAGAGAAGGAGGCCATTCAGTTCATCCTGTTTGTGGCTTGTGCGGATTCAGGCAGCTGCTTTGGTAAGTCGAGGTTTATGAAGGCTGGCTCTTGATGGAACATCTGCTGGCTCCTCTCTCTCAGCTCCCAATGCAACAGAGGCAGAGACCTCCTGACCCTTCACTGCAGCACTGGAATCTCAGATGGAGGTTATGAACCACGTGATTGCTGCGGTGTAGGCTCAGGCTGCTGCTATCGCGGTTGCAGGTCTGAGTGCTCGATGGGGTATGCAGACTCTGACAGCAGCTCAGCAATCTGCTCCAACAGGTTATGAGGATTGCTGAGATGCTATCCTGTTGAGGTGACAATATTGTACCTGTGAAAACCTGCTGCCCTCTCTCAGGATGACAACATTCATACTCCCAAAGACGCTGTCTATGGACCCCTCACACATTCCATTTGACCTTGAGCCGAGTTTATGGTTTGATTTTCTCTCCATAACAAAGACCATCTGCATCCACCTCCATAACACCACCAGCCTATACTCCAGCTTCAGCACAACTGCTGCGAAACGCTTACTCATGCCTTTTTAATCTTAACCTCCAGACTTAACGGTACCAATGTTGTTCCAGCCAGCCTCCCATTCCCCAGCCTCTGTGGAACACCTTGGGTCATTTTTCCATGTTAAAGATGCTATATGAGGTAAGTTATTGTTGCTTCAATTCCTACCCTTAAGGCTTTCAATTAATCTTGTTTGAAATTTCCATGTGTCTGCCAATGTTTGGGTATATAAGTCATTTTCAGAGTGGGACTTTATTTTGCTTTGGTAAACCATTGCAAGTTCATATACAGCAGATTATATGATGACCTATCGACTGTTACCATGTTCTTTCACTACTAATTCCAGTCTCTCTGTCAGATAAGAACAAAACCCATGCATCAGCCTGACAGTCTCCAAACAGGGCCTGTAGGACAGAACTTAAAACTCAAGTGAAAAAAGTAATTGCTACATCTCTCCTGCAATACTTGTGATTGTTTTTAACAAGAACAATTACATTATACCAACAAGAATAATTCATCAGGGTCAAGAATTAAGCAAATATAAATGAAGTATTATAACAAATTAAGATAGAAGTATCACATCTCTTTAGAACTCTGAACTTTAACAAGCTGCTGAGCACAGCCTGTTAGCGGTCACTGTTCTGAACCGCATGTCTTAGTTAGAACTGGTTTTGAAAGCAGCAAGGAAGCCCTAATTGTAGATAACGATGGCAGATACACATCTGAAACACCCAATGAAAGAGACAGTAACAACATGGATATGAAATTGGCTGAGTGGCAGGAAACAGAAAGTAGTGATTAATAGATGTGTTTCGGGCTGGGGGAAGGTTTGTAGTGGAGTTTCCCAGGCATCAGTGTTGGGACTCGTGCTCTTCCACAGAAATATTAATGACCTAGACCTTGGTGTATAGGGCACCATTTCAAAATTTGCAGATGATTTGAAACTTGGAAGCATTGTCAGATTTGAGGAAGGTAGTGTAGAGCTTCAGAAGGATGTGGACAAGTGTCACGAGAATATAAAGCAGGAATTTATGACCCACGGGCAAGCGGGCACCAGAGCTGATCGGGTGTAAAGTCACATGTGATGACGTTGGGCGAGGGTCCCGACATCATCGAGCACCCTGGCGATTTTTCGTTTGGCGGGAGTATGCGAGAGTCAGCAGTGCGCCTGTTGACAATTAAGAGACCGATTAAGGCCCTTAAGCAGGTAACGAATTTGTACTTTTCACCAGCCGTCAAACCATTCAGTTGGCAGGTGGGCGAATCAACCAGGCGGCCTTTAGATCTTTTATGAAACGCGGATGAGGTTTCCAGAGGTAATGGAAAAAACATTTCTAAACGTCATTTTAAACTGAGACTGAGTCACGCGTGGGGATGTGTTTCCCTCATTTTTAAAATGTTTATTTTTGTGCCCACAGTTCTTCAGCTCCCTGAGGCAGCACCGGGCCCTCAGGGAGCTTCCAGTGTGAGCTCCCCCCGACGGACATGGGCAGACCTCCCCCCTTGCCCTCCTCCCACCCGCACCCCGGCAGCGCTGAGCTCCTCAGCGCGTCTTTCACGCTGGCTGCCCGTTAATTGGCCAGGAAGCGTGAAATGGCAGTGAGGGCCCCATCGCGGGTGGCAGATTGTTCCGATGCCTCTCCTGGTCCCGCCCACCGCTGTGTCCCCCAACCACTGGAAAATCCCGCCCGTTATAATTCTCAGAATATTGTTGAGATGTGTTGAAAAGTGTGGGTTAATAGTGGGGTTTAATTGAATTGGAGACGGCTGGTCTGGAGCTTTTGAGTTATCAAAAAGGAAGCTAGGTTTGAAATGCTAAATATGTAAACCTGGCTGAGGTTTTAGAATGTGAGCTGTCAGGAAAATTAGCATTTTTTGATAAACCAGAGTGGTTTGAATTTCAAAGAGATGGTGATATGTTGCAAAAACAGAATTACCTGGAAAAACTCAGCAGGTCTGGCAGCATCGGCGGAGAAGAAAAGAGTTGACGTTTCGAGTCCTCATGACCCTTCGACAGAACTTGAGTTCGAGTCCAAGAAAGAGTTGAAATATAAGCTGGTTTAAGGTGTGTGTGTGGGGGGCGGAGAGAGAGAGAGAGAGAGAGGTTGGGGTTGGGGGTTGGGGGATGTGGTTTTGTGGACAAACAAACAGTGATAGAAGCAGACCATCAAAAGATGTCAATGACAATGGTACAATAGAACACATAGGTGTTAAAGTTAAAGTTGGTGATATTATCTAAACGAATGTGCTAATGTGATATGTTGCACCCAGCCAGAAGAAACTAAGCAAAACGGCATGTTTATTTTTTTCCAGAGATTACTGATACAATTAGTGCTAGGAAAGATTTATATTATGAGAAAAATAAAGTTGCAAAAACATATGGGGGGGAATTTCCTCACCGTTGGGCGGGCTGAGTGGGAACGGGTGGGAACGATCGAAGCCCGCGTTCGGCTGGGCACTGCCATTTTGCGTGGGCCGGACAATTAAGGACCGCCCAGCATGGCACGCACCCGCAAGCCCTCGACGCTACCAGTGTGGGCAGGGGGAGGAGGGAAAGTCGGGACCTGCGCTCTTTCGCACGCATGTGTATGACAAAAGCGCAGAAATCTCCCTGAGGCATGGAGATGCTTCAGGGAAATTAGAAACATGGAAACTAGGAGCAGGAGGAGACCATTCGGCCCTTCAGGCCTGCTCCGTCATTCATTATGATCATGGCTGATCATCCAACTCAATAGCCTGCTCCTGCTTTCTCCTCAAACCCTTTGATCCCTTTCTCCTCAAGAGCTATATCTAACTCCTTCTTGAAAACATACAATGTTTTGGCCTCAACTACTTTCTGCGGTAGCGAATTCCACAGGCTCACCACTCTCTGGGTGAAGACATTTCTCCTCATCTCAGTCCTAAATGGTCTACCCCGTATCCTCAGACTGTGACCCCTGGTTCTGAGCTCCCCCACCATCGGGAACATCCTTCCTGCATCTACCCTGTCTAGTCCTGTTAGAATTTTATAGGTTTCTATGAGATCCCCCCTCATTCTTCTGAACTCCAGCGAATATAATCCTAATCAACTCAATCTCTCCTCATATGTCAGTCCTGCTATCCCAGGAATCAGTCTGGTAAACCTTCTCTGCACTGCCTCTATAGCAAGTACATCCTTTCTGAGATAAGGAGACCAAAACTGCACACAATATTCCAGGTGTGGTCTCACCAAGGCCCTGTACAATTGCAGCAAGACATCCCTGCTCCTGTACTCGAATCCTCTCGCTATGAAGGCCAACATACCATTTGCCTTCTTTACCGCCTGCTGCACCTGCATGCTTACCTTCAGCGACTGGTGTACAAGGTCACTCAGGTCTCGTTGCACATTCCCCTCTCTCAATTTATAGCCATTCAGATAATAATCTGCCTTCCTGTTTTTGTTACCAAAGTGGATAACCTCACATTTATTCACATTATACTGCATCTGCAATGCATTTGCCCACTCACTCAGCTTGTCCAAATCACACTGAAGCATCTCTGCATCCTCCTCACAGCTCACCCTCCGACCCAGCTTTGTATCATCTGCAAATCTGGAGACATTACATTTAGTTCCCTCATCTAAATCATTAATATATATTGTGAATAATTGGGTTCCCAGCACCGATCCCTGCAGTACCCCACTAGTCACTGCCTGCCATTCGGAAAAATGTTTATTCCTACTCTTTGTTTCCTGTCTGCCAACCAGTTTTCTATCCATCTCAATACACGACCCCCAATCTCATGTGCTTTAATTTTACACGCCAATCTCTTATGTGGGACTTTGTCGAAAGCTTTCTGAAACTCCAAATAAACCACATCCACTGGCTCCCCCTCATCAATTCTACTAGTTACATCCTCGAAAAACTCCAGTAGATTTGTCAAGCATGATTTCCCTTTCCTAAATCCATGCTGACTCTGTCTGATTCTGCCACTGTTTGCCAAGTGCTCAGCCATTAAATCTTTTATAATGGACTCTAGCATTTTTCCCACTACTGACGTCAGGCTGACTGGTCTATAATTCCTTGTTTTCTCTCTACCTCCCTTTTTAAATAGTGGTGTTACATTAGCTCCCCTCCAATCTGTAAGAACTGTTTCAGATCCTATAGAATCTCAGAAAATGACCACCATCCACTATTTCTAAGGCCACTTCCTTAAGTGCTCTGGGATATAGATTATCAGGCCCTGGGAATTTATTGGCCTTCAATCCCATCAATTTCCCCAACACCATTTTCCTACTAATACTGAATAAGGAAAGTGATAAAAATTTGATAAATAAAAAAATAACATTATTCTGACATGTCCCCTCATGTGACATTGTCATATGAGGTGAGACATGTTTATCAATTCACATGAAACAATTTATTTAATTTATAAACCCTTCATGAAACCTCATCCCGCCCGTGAATGAGGTTCCATGAAAAATGTGAAGGCCGCCTGGGCTCTTCACCTGCCCCCCAACCTTAAGGTTGGACGGGCAGCCCTGTTAATTACTTTAATTACTATTTAAATGGCCTTAATAGGCCTTTGATTGTTCGGTGGGTGTGCAGCCGACTCTAGTGCATGACCGCTGAACTGAACGTTAGAATGACGTGCAGTGATGTCGGGATGTTTGCCTGACATCACTGCGCGTCATTTTACGCATCGGCAAGCAGGACCCGCACCTGCACGCTGACCAGCAGATTCAGGCCATGGGAACAATGGAATTTGCATTAAAAAGGGAGAAACTTGTATAAAGATGATGAGGTTATGTGTAAGCAGAAGTCATTCTAAGACCTCACATAAGTGTAAAAATCCTCCAGCCTCTATGCATCAAGTTGCTGTCTACAGGAACCGAAACTGAGAAAATTCATTTTGAATTCGACTGTTCAGGATATTTTTGACTTTGCCTGGGTCTGTTTAAATCTATTTGTTTTATTGTTGCCTTAACGGGGGTGTAACTGGCAGCCAGATTAATTAGCGGTGTTGGAAGTTATTATAGTCTTAATTTGCAGACCTATGTATGTGCTTGAAATCTTTTCTTTTGTTAATAAAAGTTTAATTTAGTTTTGTAAAAAAATCTCTAAGTCTTGGTTGACTTGTTGCTACTAAATTCAAGACAGGCATCATGAAATAAATTACAAATTACAAAATCGCTGTGACCACGTGATCAAGTTTCCCTTGTGGATTTGATCTCCCTGTCATGTCATCTGCTGCATCAAACTAACAAGTGGATGGAATGGGTGAACAAGTGGCAGATGAAATCCAATGCAGAGCAATGTGAAGTGACTCACTTTGGTAAGAAGAACATGGAAAAACAATATAAAACAAAGGGTATAACTCTGAAGGGGGTACAGGAGCAGAGGGACCTGGGTGTATATGTGCATTAGTTATTGAAGGTGGTGGGACAGGTGGAGAGAGCAGTTAATAAAGCATACAGTATCCCAGGCTTTATTAAAAGGGGCACAGAGTACAAAAGCAAGGAGGTTATGCTGAACTTGTTTTGGACACTAGTTAGAACTCAGCTGGAGTATGTGTCCACTCTGGGTGTAACACTTTAGAAACGATGTAAAAGTTTTGGAGAGAGTATAGAAAAGATTCACGAGGATGGCTCCAGGGATGTGGAACTTCAGTTATGAAGATAGATTGGAGAGGTTGGGACTGTTTTCCGTGGAGAAAAGAAGGTGCAGAGGAGATTTGATAGAGGCTTTCAAAATCATGAGGGGTCTGGAGAGAGTAGATAGAGGGAAACTGTTCCCACTCACGAAAGGCTCGAGAAAGAGCGGGCATAAATTTAAAGTAACTGGCAAAAGAAGCAGAAGTGACAGCGAGTGATTAGGGTCTGGAATGCACTGCCCCAGTGTGTGGTGGAAGCAGGTTCAATCGAAACATTCTAAAGGGAATTAGACTGTTACCTGAAAAGGAAGATTGCGCAGGGTTATGGGGAGAAGGCAGGAGAATGGCATTAAGTGAATTGTTCATTCGGAGAGCTGGTGCAGACACGATGGGCCGAATGGCCTCCTTCTGCATTGTAACAATTCTGTGATTATTATTATTCATGAGGTGCTACCTATAGTCTCCAGGATGGGGTGTACTCAGTATATGTTTTTTTTAAATCAAGGAATGGCGCACCTAATTCTTTGATTCAGCTGTGCTTAGAGGTAACACCTCGCATCTGAGTCAGCAGCGTGTGGGTTGACACCAGAGTCCGGAGCATATAAACTAAGGTGACATTCTGCTGCAAATAAATGCAGGTTTTTCTCTCATTATTCTAAAAGATGTTGTTGGTGCAAACTTTGTGATTCAATTCAGTATAAGAAGGCTGGGATTATGTTTCAATGAATGAAAGCTCACAGAGGTTTGTGATGCATTAAAAGTGGCTACCACTTTGGAGAGGTCCTTATCTTAATACTGTATATACAGAGAGGCTATATAATTAGTAGTACCAATGGCTAGAGAAGGAAAGGTATGACGAGAATAATGAACAACAATAAATACATCGCAGGCTTTTAAAGGTGGCTGAGATTCTCAATCCTTTGGTGCCTATTAGAAGTAGGCCCCTCACATAACCAAATGTATGCGAGCACTAGGTACAAAACTATTCTTGAGATACCAGTGAAACTCTCTCTTTTGGTAGGCCCCTAATCTTCTATGGCAGAAGCCTGCTGCATTTATATTACCTCACTGCTCCAAATTTTGGAACATTCTTTGATAGCAGCCTGATAAATTAAACAGGGCATTAGAGGTGCAGACCCTGAAACAAGAAGATTAGAATAAAGGAAAATGCCTGGACAATACAGAGCAAACTCCTCCAGGCTGTGCAAACTGAAAGACATCCTTGTAATTTGTGTCCTTAGGGCTGTGTTCACAGTTGTTGAAAATGCCATGTCCAAAGGTCCATCCATGGTACCATCCCTGAGAGTGCCCTGTGCCCAACCAGGCTGCTGTAATGTGGGACCTCTGTTCACAATTGCAGCCGTGGAGCAGGAGAATCTTCAGAGAAATTCCCAGTTTGCAATCTCCATTAATTCGTTTTAAGAACAAAAATAGATCAGTGACCATTCAACGATGATTGGCCTGCCAAATTTTATTCACCTCGTACACTAACTTTCCCAAGGTGGAGTTAATAGAATTTTGAATAGTCCCAATGTTTTTTGCCTCTTCCATCTTGGTAGATGATTCCAAACATTTAGAAATACCTCTTACTTCAATTGAGTCTAAACTGACTAATATCCATTTATGCCCTCCCAACTCGACTCTTTTGGTTTACTTAGAAGTAATAATCTGGATTTACCGTATTAATAACACGTACCTTTTTCAATAGGATTGTTTACCCATCTTCCTTTTAGACTGCAAAGCCTGAACTCTTTGATTCTTTCCTCCTTTGGAAATGTTTAATAGAGACTAGACCTCACTGTAGCACTTATTTCACAAACTCCAAAGTTTCACATCAGCTTTGGGTTTAGTACCATTTTGCCATCGATGAACAAAGCTTTTTGATACAATGAAGCAGCAATATTAATATTGGCTCAGCTTGTATTATTTCCAATTACAATTGAAAAGAGTTTAACCTTTATTCTGCTGAAATATTTATAAATATTTATAATAGTCTGTAATCTCTAGGTGACAGATTCTGGCAGCTATTACTGAGAAAAGCATTGTCTGCCAGAGAATTGATGTTTTTTTTTGTGGCTTGCACAACATTTTTGAAGTATCTGACATTAAATATAACCACCAAGTGTAATCTATCAATCAGAACTAAGCCTTCTAGGTATATAATAACAGAAAGAATAATGCTTTTGTGAAGATAGTGAAGACTACTTTGGTAACTATACCGGCACTCTCAAGAATGTGGTTAGTTAGCTGCCCGGCCAGCCTTATAACACTTCAGCATTCAGCAACATTGTCCTTCACAAAGATCCTTCAAATGCAAGATCATGAAGCAGCCTTTAAGTCTGAATGTGACGGTTCCTAAGCCTTTGACTGCTCTTCTGCATAAAGACTTGGAAGTACGTGATTTTAATGTGTTTTGGGCAAATGTTTGCTTGGAAAAGGCTATCTCCTCCATCTTGGGTTGGACTTCCACAGACAAAGGGATGATTTGAATGTGGGATGGGCAGCTATTGTGTACTAATCTCAACCAATGGCAATTTGTCCATAATGTCTGGTCATTTAGGAAGATAGCCAACAGCTTGTAGTTAAACTCCTTGAATGTGTGTGTGTCAGGGAGAGCACAGGTATCTGCCAGTGGCTTGCTGGCAGCTGGCTCAGGGGGACTGCGAGGCCTCCTGTACTAACCTCCCTCCCCCACCCGCAAGAGCTCTGGTCATCAGTGGGTTATCGCTGCTGCTGCTGACCATCTGTTGGAGGGATTTCCCCTTCATAAAGGTGGCCCTTACGCGCACACTTTCCATTCTCTGAAATAACATGCAACTAAATGTATATTGAATGAAAATGTGTGACTATAGATTCTTTGCCCTCCTGTTGAAATGAAACTTAGTGCCAACTTACCTGAGTGTGGCAAATTATAACAGTTAAATTTTATTGTTAGGATGTTAACGTATCTACCAACCAGGAGCAGAAAGGAATGTATCCCAAAGTTAGGATGTCATTCAGGACACCTGAAAGGTAATTCTTTACATCTTAACTTAGATATTGCTCAAAATTGTAAAAGTTTGTTCAGATAGAAAGAAATGTGGTCCTTATTTTCAGAAACATTAATTAGGGTAGTTGTAACTCGGTCACTCTTCCACTTACACTACAGCAAAGTTGTGGTTTCTGACTTTTTAAAAAGACTCAATTTCTCACAGTAGGATTGCATTGTTGTCAAGTCATAGAATTCAAGCATAAATCTCCCATTTTCCCTGCTCATTCACGTGCTCCAGATACAATAATAAATGAATTTAGCCAAGATTGCAGCAAACTCCCTTGATTTATAAAACTCATCATGTTTCACTTCAAAAGCTAAGCTGCTCTGTTCCTTTACC
Organism: Isurus oxyrinchus; assembly: GCA_026770705.1. NCBI lineage: Eukaryota > Metazoa > Chordata > Chondrichthyes > Lamniformes > Lamnidae > Isurus > Isurus oxyrinchus. The sequence goes on along the minus strand of JANJGN010000019.1, from coordinate 109,492,748 downwards.
TGTGTCTCTTTGAGCTCAGGAAGCCTCTGTAATGATCAGCGAGATTTCCATCTCTCAAAATAGGCTGCAACAGCTGAACATGTGCAATGTGCCTGGAAGAGATTGGAGCACAACTGTCACGAAGGCTTGATGAAGGACATCAGTAGAATCGGACAAAATAAGGTAAAGCTTACGAGGAGAAGAATGCCACTTTTTAAACTGAGTGGAGAGCAAGGGAGTGCAGAGAAATAAACTGGAGATAAAGTAGCAGTCTGTCAAAGAATCATGGGGAGTCTTTGTCAGGCTGTGACTGTCTCATGACCCTTTTGGAGAAATGAAATATCATAATCACATTCAGGACCTCAAATGACAAAAATAAACCAAAGAATCAAGTTTGAAGAGGATGTTAGTATTTTACAATATATCCTATGATTCTGTGTTTTCTTACACCAACAACTGTGGAGTTAGTAGGGACAATTTGTTTGTTTGTGGTACAATAACAAATTGCATTGATATAACACCTATAACATCCCAAGGCACTTCGCACGAGGGCTTTCAGACAATCTGACACTGAACCACATAAAAAGATAACAGGACAAGTGATCAAAAGTTTGATTAAAAAGATAGGCTTTAAGAAGCATCTTAAAGGAGGAGGGAGGCAGAGGGGCTTAGGGGGAAATTCCAGAGTTTAGGAGCTGGATAGCTGAAGGTACAGCCACCAATGGTGGAGTAAAGGAAGTTGGGGATGTACATGAGGCGAGAGGTCAGTAAATGTTAAGACTGGATGTTAACTCACAATATGCTGCAAGTAGATAATGTAAGTAATACTCAAGAAGGATTGATGAATTAACAATAGCGATGTGTCAACCGACAGTTATTATGAGACACAAATATCTTTACACATTACAGAAAGGTTAGCAGTGCTGTCTTCCAGATAGTGATGCAGAATTATTGTGGTGTCAATATCTGTTCGCTGAAGTAATAGTGAACAAATGGATAATTCACTTAATCACCACAGTTAAAAAAAAAGGGATTTCAGTAAGCATGATGGGCCTTTGGAAACAGTATTAGTGGAATCAAGCAACAGTAAAAGGTGCAAATCTCTAGTTAGAGTTCTCGATGGACCTACTTCAGGTGGTGTTGCTACAGAGAGATGCATGAATATAGAGATCAAGGAAGTATGTGGCAAAAACAAAGTGGTTGTAAAGGCATATTTAATTTTCATATAGATCAGGAGAGGTAAAATAACTGGACTAGGAAATTTCTAGAATATATTCATGATAGTTTTCCAGAACAATAAGTTCCGGAACTAGCAAGGGAACAGGGCACACTCGATTTTGTGATGAGTAACAAACCGGAATTAGTAAACAATCTGACAATGGGGGACGCTTGTGAATGGTGACCATAATATAATTGAATTTGATAATTAGTTTGAGGGGGAAAACATGCATCGCAAAGCAAGGCCAAAGTTTTAAATTTAAATACGACAAACTTCAAAGGGATGAGGAATAAATTGAAAACTGTAAACTGGACTGAACTGTTAGTGGGTGAATGTATGGACAAACAGTACACTGTATTTAAAGAAATACTTGACATGGTACAAAACCCCTAAAAGGCTGAAGCTGTGTAGTTAAGCAAACATCTGCAACAGAAGAGGTAAGAGACAGCATAAAGCTGAAAGAAATGGCTTACACAATTGCAAGGAAAATTGGAAGTCCAGCCAGCTGTGAGAGTTATAAAAACAACCTGGGGATACAAATAAAATAACAAGAGTTGCAAAAAGGAGTATGGAATATACTTGCAAAGCTTCATAGACAGCACAGAAACAGGCCATTCGGCCCAGCCAGTTCATGTGCTTTTATGCTCCACTCGAACTCCTTCAAACTTTCCTCATCTAAATCTATCATTGTAACCCTCTACTCCCTTCTCCCTCATATGCTTGTCTAGCTTCCCCTTAAATATACCTGCCGTTCGCTTCAACAATTCCCCGTGGTACCGAGTTCCACCTTCTTCCCGCTCTCTAGGTAAAGGAGTTTCTTTTGAATTCCCTTTTGGATTTCTTGCTGACTCTCTCATATTGCTTTAGTTATGCTCTAGCCCACAAGAGGAAACATTCTCTCTGTAGCCACTCCATCAAAACCTTCAATAATTTTAAAGAGCTCAGCCTCCCTTTATCAAAAGAAAAAAAAAAACTAGACTGTCAATTCTTTCCTGATCTGTATAGCTACGTATTTCTGGTAAATTCCTTGTAAATCTTCTCTGCAGCCTCTCCATTGCCTCTATATCCGTTTTATAAAACGACAACCAGAACTGCATGCAGTGCTATAAGTGTGATCTACTTTTGGTTTGATCCAGGTTTAGCACAACTCTACTTTTTTAATTCTATCCCTCTAGAAATTAAGCCTGGTCCTTGGCTTGCTTTTTTTATGATCTTGCTAACTTGTGACTCAACTTTTAGTGATGTGTTTGTACCCCAACATCCATTTGTTCCTCTACTCCACCCAGACTCACACCTTCCAAATAATGAGTGATCTCCCTATCCTTCCTAACAAAACCTGACATTTATCTGCGATTAACTTAACTTGCCCATTGTGCAACTTTATTAATGTCCTCCTGTAATTTGTTGCAATCGTCCTCAGTATTGACTATCCCCCCAATGTGATGTCAATTGCAATGATTCCAAAGTCCAAAAGGTTGTTGTAAGTTGTGAACAGCAGTGATCCCAGCACTCATCCTTGTAGATTTCCCACTTTCTACCACTCTGAATGACTATACTTTAGTCCCACACTCAACCTTCTGCCCTGAAGCCAGCTAGCAGTCCATTCTGCCAAGATTTCCCATTCTCTGATATTTCCCAGTGGCAGGAACAGCCACCTGCCAAATGGAGGTGGGCAGCTAACTTGAATACTTAAAGGCTCAATTAACGGCAATTTTCCCAGATCACTGGCATTTTTCAGCAGTGAAGCGGCCCTCCTGGTGCATTGAGGGGGCCTCCCAGAGGCTCACTGGGGGTGGGGAGGGGGGCATCAGAGCTGGAGGCTTTGTAGAGAGGGAGCAGCCAGCAACAAAAGCCGTCCTAACTGCTGGAGGGGTTTCCCCTCCATTTTCTGGGGTCTGCTTGCTTGGCCCATTTAAAGTGTGTATAATTCTCACCCTACTGAGGTCTTCTCCATTTTGAGGTGCCCTTGCTTCTCCTTGCTGCCTCATCAATGGATACCACACTCAGTGCCTCGAGGCTCCAGAGATGTTGGCCTTCTGATTTGGCCAGCGGCATGGAAGGTCTGTCTACTGCCCTCCGTCTGCCTGTTCCTAATCGCCTCCTTCTGGCAATATGGTGAAGGACGTCCTGCCTCCTGCCTGAGTGGACTACCCACCTGGAAACCGACTGATGGGACGTCCATCACTTGGGCAAACCTTGCCCAGATTTGTCAACGTGCAAAACCAGAATCTTGCCTGGGAATTTGTCGGGCCGACGAGGGTCTTACCCACCGGTGTGGGAAATCTGGTCAGTTCTGTGGGGGAGGCTGATGGAACCAAGTGCCCATCAGACACTTAAATCGGCCGCTGCCCAGCCTTCCTCATGATTGAGGTCCCTGTGGCAGAAGACCCACTCACTGAGAGATGCCAGCCTGTCAGAGACCGGCAGCTCCTCGTGCCCACCAGTGGCACTGAACACACCCAAGGCCCAGGATGGTGGAGGGATCTCAGGCCACGGGTAAGTGAAGGCAAGATGGGGATGATGGGAGAGGGGCAAGATGGGTGTCAGAGGGAAGGGCAGGGGGCTGGCTTTCAATGACTCCCCCCTATATGATGCCAGGTTCCTCAATTGGCTACAGAGTGCCAGATGGAATGGGACTTTGTATATTCTGAGGGAGAAGGACAGCTCAGCAGCTCCCATTTAATTTCGGAACCACTACTGAATTGCGATGGCTTGCGGACAATTGGTGTCAATTGACTCATTAGTGAATTTATGGGAATCCCATGCCAGCCCTCTCTGGCTCTCACTTAATCGGGGGAGGTTTTTCTGTTGCCGGGAGACTGATATGAGGCCTCTCCCATGAGTAGGTGGTTCCTGCTACCATGGTTCCCACCACGATGAGCTGCATAAGATCCAGCCCTTGTTTTTCAGATACATCCCTGACATCATGCTGCAGGTGGTGAGGCAGGGGCATCAGTGGAGAGGTCCTGCTGGAGGGTGCAGGATCCTCCAAGCTCCATTCAGTTGGACTGAGATGCTGAGCCTCGACAAAGATGAAAAGCAGCACCAACTGTCTGAGGCCCTTTCAGCATTTCCTGAAACACAGCGCGTCTTTGGAGAGAGAGACTGGAAGAGTCTGTCTCCACCGAGCAATGATGTTTCAAGCCTTCACGCTGATGTCTAGGCCCATAGAAAGGGCAGCCACCTTGCAAGCAACATCAGACATGGCAGCCAAGCAGTGGGTGCTTACCCTCACCAATAGCTGGCACACACAGTCTGCCAATTTAAGCAGGACTGAGGAAAACTTTGCCTTGGATGTACAGTGTATCACTGCAGCACACATGCTCTCCATCTCATGCCGGGAAGTGCACAAGAGCAAGGACCAGGTTAGATCAAGGCAGATTTTTGAGGGTGAGGAAGAGTAGTAAACTATCGGAGGTGAGCTGGGAAGAGGAATGGTATATATTTGATTGTAGATCAAATTGTGATTTTTTTGAAAATGTGCAGAGCCTAACAATCTCCCTTTGACCTCCAACAACATTACCATCACTGTATCCCCCATCATCAACATCTAGGGAGTTACCATTGGCCAGAAACTGAACTGGACCTGCCACATAAACACTGTGCCCACAAGAGCAGGTCAGAGGCTGGGAATTCTACAGCGAGAAGGAAAAGGTAGAATCAGCGAAAAGTGGCAGATAGAATTGAATAGATAGAATATTTGGTAAAATATTGATAATGTTATTTTACATGGGGGAAGCCTGGGTAGTGTGGAAGAGCAGAGGGATTTGGGGTTTCAGGTTGCCAATTCATTAGAAATAGTCATGGAAAGTGGATGAGGCCATAAAAAAGCTAAATGAAGAATGGGCCTATGGTTTGAGTTATATAAAAGTCAAGATGTAGAAGGTGTAATGCTGAAATATTAAAATATTAATAACAGTGTAATGTTGTGCGAGGTTTGGGGCTACATACTTTAGGAAGGAGGTTGAGGCAACAGAGAGGATACAACCCAGGTTCAATAGAATCCTGCTTGGTATGATTCCATGGGTCTAATTTTAACCCATACAAAACCCCTTCACTTACACAGTTAAAATTGTGTCCATAGTTTAATTCTATTAAAAGAAAATGCAAATACTTAGAAAGACATTTCCAACTGGAGCTGTTTTCATTTGAATAGAGGATATTATGGGGTGGTTTGATTGAGATGCTTAAAATGATAAAGGGTGGGACAGAGTAGATAGCAATAAACTGTTTCTAGTGATTGATGGATGTGGAATGAGAGTGCATAGTATAAGATTAAATACAAGAAAATTAAGACTGAGAGCAGGAAAAACCTTTCTTGGTTGGTTGTGAGGCTGCGAATGAACAACTTAAATTAATGATTGAAACAGAGGACACCGAAGTAGAAAAATAGGTTAAATAATTGGTTGAAGGAAAGAAGAATTAAGGAATATGGGAATTGACAGGCATGTGGATTAGGAACGCTGCTCATGTGGAGGAAAGACACCAGCATGGGCTGCTTGGACCAAACAAGCTACTTCTTTGTAATTTTTGTCACCTTATGCAGCCTTAGTGTCAGTGACTGTGCATCATGTAGTTGGGCTGTTGCAAAATGACTTGAGGTTCCCTGGTCTTGGAAGATGACTGGTGAGCTTTTCATTTCTATATTTCATCATGAAGATCTTCCTGGGATATGAATATGCAAAAGACACAGAGAAGGAGCTGCGGGTTGGAAAAGGTCTTGGCATGGGTGAAGTTATGTGTGGAATGGACAGCACTTTGTGGGAAGAAACCTTTGGTTGATCCTCTAAATACCTGGCACTGCTGGGTGTTGTTCCTTCTTCAATGGTTTCTGTGCTGCAGTGTCAAGCTAATTCCACATAATTGATCTTTGAGAGGATCAATTACCTAGCAAGGACAGTTGAATGGCTCCTTCAGGAGCTGAGAATTAGGGCTGTCCAGTTCTTCTAGGGGCATTGATGGCCTGTGCTTGCAGCACTGGAGTCACTCTAACCTGACAGTCTGCAGTCGGAGCAAGTACTATTGCTGCACCTTATGGGCCTGGTGACCATGCTAATGGCCTTTTCCCCACAATTTGACAGCCTTCACTTTGGATTCTACTCTGCCACACTTGCACTGCTGGAGCATGCCATTTGTACCTCCAGCCCACTGGAGTCTATAATATGGGCTGAAATTATTTAGCATCGGGAGAAACAGGAGTTAATCAGGGTCAGCCGACTGAATTTCTTAATGACCAGGCCTTGCTTAAATACTTGGAAGGAATAACAGAGAGGATAAAGGATTATTAGTCAGTGTTTTATCTACATTTTAAAAATTATTTGGTAAAGGACCATACAGGAGACGATTGCAAAGAATATGACACATGGAATTATGGGAATGTGGCCACACGGACAGATGGTCGAAGGGAGCAGAAAACCAAGAGCAGAGGTAAAGAGAAGCTTTTTAAGCTGGAAAGATTTGACAAGTCGAGCTTCAGAGGGTGTGGATTGGGGCCACTAATTTATCATTTACATAAATGATTTAGGCTTAAGAATTGAGGGAACAATGTTAAGATGTCACGCTGATACCGTAGTGGTGCATGCCGCAAATTGTTGCTAGAAATGTGAAAGACTTCACAAGGGCACAGATTAACCTGCAGTGGGCAGATAAGTGTTGGGTGCAGTTCAAGGTCGAGAAATGTGAAGAGGTACATTTGAAATAAGAATAGGGACAGGAACGACCCTTTAAATTCTGACATTTTGGATGGAATAGAGGAGCAAACAAGCCTTAATATGCAGATGTACTGACCATTATAAATGACTGTGTAGGTAGTTAAGGGCACATTTCCCAGTGGACAAATTCATTGTACGCTTAAGCCCTGAAGTATATAAGACCATGAAGATGTAGGCTCGACACCTGCTGACTTAGCTGATCTGATGTGGAAAAGCATGGGTGGGTGGTGGGTAACGTTGGGGGAGTTAGGTGGCTGGTGGTGGGGGTGCAATTAGCTCCAGGTTCCGACGAAGAGATAGAGGTCGGTCGGAGTTTCCTGCTCCTGAATCCGTATGGCCCGAATATAACGCTCATCAGACAGGCGCGGGCCCGAACCGACCGAGTGTGATGATGTCAGGTGAGCGTCCTGATGTCACTGCGCACTCGCACAACATTCCGGTCGGCGGGTGTGCATGAGAGTTGACAGCAGTCCCACCAACAATTAAAAGGCCTATTAAGGCCATTAAAGATTTAATGAAATGTTATTTTTCACTGCCCGTCCAATCAAAGGGTTAGCGGGCAGGCATAAAGGCTAAGCAGCCTTAGGGAACCCTTAGGTTTCTAACAGCAATTAAAAAGGAAAAAAAAATTTAACATTTCATTAAGAACATGTCCCTGCCCATGTGACAGAGCCCCATGAGGGCACATGGTTTTTTTTTTAAACACCTCAAAATCCTTAATTTTTTATTTTCAAACCTGTTCATCTCCCTGAGGCAGCGCTGTGCCTTGGGGAGCTTTTCCAGTGTGCACCCACGCGCATGTGGGAAATTTGCACTCACCCTCCTCTCCCACACCCCCTCCCACCCCAACACAGGCAGTGCTGAATGCTGCTGCCTGTCTTTCACTCTGGGCAGGCTGTAATTGGTCCACCAGCGTGAAATCGCTGTCCGGACCCCATTGCGGGTGGCGGTCAGCTTCCCGACCACTCCTGCCTGCTCTTGCCCAGCCGGCCCGACAAGGGAAAATTCCTGGCCTACGCGCATCAATTGTTACGGACCTGGAGAGAGAGTGGGATAACTTCTCCCACTTTTCCTCACCCCTCGATTTCTGCCACAAGATGTGTGTTAGAGGGAGTGTTTTACAGCTTTTGAATGTTGTGATTTTCAGTAATAAATGCAGAGTAGGCTTTCCGGTCAGTTGAAATCAAAAGAAAGGATAATGTTTATTCACACAACACCCCAAAATGTAGACACGATGAAAGACACTGACTCCTTCATACAAACAAACATATACACGAGTAAAGATGGATTCTAGAGACAAAGTCTGCATTTAGATCATTGGCAAAAAAAAGAGAATAAATCACATGAATAAACAGTTCTTTAGGAAGCATATATCACAGGCCTGAATGGGTTCTCTTGTGTGGTTCTTTGGAGATGATTAGAAGTTGGAAGCCTCTGGATTTCTAGACAAGGTATTGGCCGAGTTTCTGTAGAGGTGAAGCTTTGCGGATGAAAATGAATTAGTCTCCCTCACACTGCCTGCCTGGTCTTTAGGCAGGATTCTGTTCTTCTGGCTGAAGGAATTGTCCATCTTGTTCTGTTGGTTTCAGACTGCCTTGTTGGGCTCCCTTGTGGAGTAATAAGGTCTCAACTCCCCTCCAACTAGTTTCGATCATGTTATAGCAATTTCAATGCCTCCCATCATCCACATAATGGGTTGGAGTCAGGGTCATTGATGCACAATGGGGAATGATTGATAACCCATTAGCATACCAGCTATGATTAACTCACCGGAGGACTTTTTCTGGTATTCCTGCCTCACAGCCCCGACAAGCCTGGTAGTCATTAACTGTTAAATCCCTTCCATTGAGCTGGTGAGGTGGTCAATTTGCAACTGAGAAATTTATTGGCATTTGAGAATTTTCCAGAAGTAGTTCAGACATGAGTTAATTCTTTTGTCTGTGCAAAAATTACAAACAGTAGTCACCTTGCTGTCCATTCAAGGCAGCATTTTGACCTCTTTTTAAAGTCAGTTTTCAAGTCTGCATCGACTGAAGTCCGAATCCTGAAAGTTAGGAATATGATATCCTTACTGGGCATAACACTGTGCACGTGTGTGTGTGCGTGTATGTGGACATCTGTGTGTTTCTGTCTGTGGGTGTCTGTGTGTGGGTATCTATGTGTGCATGTATGTTTGTGTGTGTGGGTGTCTGTGTTTGTGTGTGGGTGTCTGTGTGTCTGTGTGAGTGTGTGTGTGTCTGTGCGTGGGTGTGTGTGTACATCTGTGTCTGTGTGTGTGAATGTGTGTGGGTATTTGTGTGTGTGTGCCTCTGTGTGTGCCTATGTGTGCTTGTGTGTCTGTGTGTGTGGGCACCTCTGTGTGTGTGTCTGGCTGTGGGTGTCTATCTGTGGGTGCCTGTGGGTGTGTGTTGGTGTGTGGGTGTCTATGTGTGGGTGCCTGTGGGTGTGTGTTGGTGTGTGGGTGCCTGTGTGTGGGTGTGTGTCGGTGTGTGAGTGCCTGTGGGTGTGTGTTGGTGTGTTGGTGTCTATGTGTGGGTGCCTGTAGGTGTGTGTCAGTGTGTGGGTGTCTATGTGTGGGTGCCTGTGGGTGTGTGTCTGTGTGTGGGTGTCTGTGGGTGTGTGTCAGTGTGTGGGTGCCTGTGGGTGTGTGTCAGTGTGTGGGTGTCTATATGTGGGTGCCTGTGGGTGTGTGTCGGTGTGTGGGTGCCTGTGGGTGTGTGTCGGTGTGTGGATGTCTATGTGTGGGTGCCTGTGGGTGTGTGTCTGTGTGTGGGTGCCTGTGGGTGTGTGTCGGTGTGTGGGTGCCTGTGGGTGTGTGTCGGTGTGTGAGTGTCTATGTGTGGGTGCCTGTGGGTGTGTGTTGGTGTGTGGGTGTCTATGTGTGGGTGCCTGTGGGTGTGTGTCTGTGTGTGGGTGCCTGTGGGTGTGTGTCGGTGTATGGGTGCCTGTGGGTGTGTGTCGGTGTGTGGGTGTCTATGTGTGGGTGCCTGTGGGTGTGTGTCGGTGTGTGGGTGCCTGTGGGTGTGTGTTGGTGTGTGGGTGCCTGTGGGTGTGTGTCTGGTTGTGGATGTCTATGTGTGGGTGCCTGTGGGTGTGTGTCTGTGTGTGGGTGCCTGTGGGTGTGTGTCGGTGTGTGGGTGTCTATGTGTGGGTGCCTGTAGGTGTGTGTCTGTGTGTGGGTGACTGTGGGTGTGTGTCTGGTTGTGGGTGTCTGTGTGTGGGTGCCTGTGGGTGTGTGTTGGTGTGTGGGTGTCTATGTGTGGGTGCCTGTGGGTGTGTGTCTGTGTGTGGGTGCCTGTGGGTGTGTGTCTGGTTGTGGGTGTCTATGTGTGGGTGCCTGTGGGTATGTGTTGGTGTGTGGGTGTCTATGTGTGGGTGCCTGTGGGTGTGTGTCGGTGTGTGGGTGCCTGTGGGTGTGTGTCGGTGTGTGGGTGCCTGTGGGTGTGTGTCGGTGTGTGGGTGTGTGTCGGTGTGTGGCTGCCTGTGGGTGTGTGTCGGTGTGTGGGTGCCTGTGGGTGTGTGTCGGTGTGTGGGTGTGTGTCGGTGTGTGGCTGCCTGTGGGTGTGTGTCGGTGTGTGGGTGCCTGTGGGTGTGTGTCTGTGTGTGGGTGCCTGTGGGTGTGTGTCGGTGTGTGGGTGCCTGTGGGTGTGTGTCGGTGTGTGGGTGCCTGTGGGTGTGTGTTGGTGTGTGGTGCCTGTGTGTGGGTGCCTGTGGGTGTGTGTCGGTGTGTGGTGCCTGTGTGTGGGTGCCTGTGTGTGGGTGCCTGTGTGTGGGTGCCTGTGTGTGTGTGTCGGTGTGTGGGTGCCTGTGTGTGGGTGTGGTCACTGCACCAACAGGCTTCAGCTTTAGAGCACCCACTATTAGCCATTTGATTCAGGTACCAGAGGATTGCTGATGGTGATGTAATTGTCCACAACATGATTCATTGGAGAAGAAAATCACAAAATTTATTGTCTCACAACTTGGTGTCAAAGTAACAATGAGGTTAAGAATGTTCACTGTTAATTGCAAATGTTGCGGCAACTTCAGGTGGTCAGTGGTTGTATGGTTAAATGAAGAATCCAATTGTTGCTGTCTGAGTTGTTTCGTTCTACCATTAGTTTTAAAGAAACTCATCATCTCACTGTCTGATTCACCAATGAAATGCACTGAGAAATTGCTGTATTTGTGCTTAGATAAGAACTAAGTTCACCGCAGAAACATAGAGCTGGTCTGAAGTAACAAAAGAGCAGCCTGTTATGGATCCATGTGATGTTTGTGCATATATAATTAAGCCTGGATTGGCTGTCAGAGAGTCCTCCAACAATGTGCTAAGCATTAATTACTGCAGTGCTGAAAATTAACTATTAGAAATGCAGAGTCTCATTCCTTCAGGCTTTTGCCGCTGTTGGACAATTAAAAAATGTTGAATTTAAAACTGCAAGTTTTAAAAAAAACTTTTACTTTCATTGTTCTCTCTCAGTTAATCCAACTTTTCTTTCTCTCCCTTTATTTCTTTTTCTGTAACTGCATTGACACTTCCTCCTCAGTCCTTGCATCGCTGTTTCACAATCCTTCAATCTGATTGGTTAAGGAGATACACGGTTCCTTCCCTTGTCCCCTGACACCCTGGGCCGGATTTTGTGGCCCCGATTTGTGACCACGTGGAGTTGGGTTGGAGACAAAAATGGCGGCTGGGAGGCCGATCCATAAGTCCCGCCCAGCTTTCAATCGCCTGCTGTTTTCAGTGCTGCGGAGAAGGGAACAGGTCAGGAACGCCACACTCTTCTGTTTGGAACTTGCCAGCACCATTCTGGAAATGGGCACTTCAGAACTTCTAAAATTTTCAGCAAGGCTGCTATGTTTTGGAAGCTGTTCTAAGCCACACCTTGTGAGTGGAGATTTGAACCATGGATTGGAGATGGGAACAGTGGGTGAGGAAAAATGGTATTGTCTCCTTTACAGTTCATCATGCAATGCTGTACCCAGAGTTATGTCTGTGTATACTAGTGTAATTGACAGTGTTGAGATTGGGAAAGGTAGGTGACCATTAAATAACAAGGTTGCCAGGTTGTTACTTCCAACAAGTGATAGGCTGTCAAGTGAAAGAACAGCATTGTAAAAGTGGAAAAGTCTTCAGATGCAGTAGAATAGACCATGCACTGGATAAAGTGTTATCCTGCATTATAAAATATTGAAAACATAGCCCAGTATGAGATGAAAAGCTAATTGGTTGAACCATTCCCATGGGTTTAATTCATTCTTTAAAGAAGATCTCAGCCATCTGTTTGGCTGTCTCAAAGCTTTGACAGATGTAAGCTTTTGGCTGTCTTCTAAGAGATTCTACACTGCAGCATTTGTTTACACAGCTGTGCTGGGGCATGTGTGTTTGATGGCTTGACCGCACCACTCCCCTTCCCCCCCAAACCTCTAATGGATTCTGCATTGTGGGGTTTGTTTACATAGCTTTCGAAGGGAGTGTTTTTTTTATTTAATAGTTTAATGAACTTCTAAGAGGATAATGCCTATTCAAGTAATGTTTATATATTTTGATAGACTTGTGAACTTCTAAGGGGATAATGGCTTTTCATTGCCTATTCAAATAACGTTTGTTAATTTTGACAGATTCATGGGTTTTTCGAAGACTTCCAAATTCTATGAAAGGGCTCGTGAGTTCTGTATAAGACTGGATATTGGATGATTGAGTGAGGATGGGTGATGTGGGCAAGAGCATGGAGAGGGGGTGAGGGCTTGGGAAGGTAGGGGCTTCACACTGATTTATTGAAGTGGGTTGATTTCTCAGGGAATGGAGGCAGGTCTCCTCCTTCTCCACTTACTCTGGCAGCAGGTCTGATCCAGGCTGACTCTGCTTCCGATGGAGGAACGTTATGCTGGCTGGCACTGCCAGGTGGACATGGCACTGACAGGCATCATGAAAGTTCCAGACTCCTGATTCCCACCTCATGATGTAAATCTGACATTAGCCATGCTGTGACATTATGAACTTAATGACAAGCCTATCTGATAGCTGGCACTGTTCAATTCACACTTTCAGCAAATTATATTCATTTAAGATTCTGAGGCGGCTTGACAGGGTAAATGTTGAGAGATTGTTTCCTGTGGTTGGAGAGTTGAGAACAAAGGGGCACAGTCTTAGGACAAGGTGTCAGTGGTTTAAGACTGAGGTAAGAAGGTGTATTTTTCACTCAATTCTTTACCCCCAATGTCTGTGCATGCTCAGTTTTTAAGTACATCCAAGGCTGAGACACACTGTGTTTTGGGCGTTAGGGGAATGAAGGGATATGGGAATCAGGTGGGAAAGGGATTTGAGGTCAAGGAACAGCTGTGATCTTATTGAATAGCAGTGCAAGTTTGAGGGGCCTAATGGCCTACTGCTGCTCCAATTTCTTATGTTCTTATGTTCTTAGATGTAAATCTTCAGCCTTGTACTAACTCATACAATTACCCTTCAATTTACAAATGCTAATATTAAAGTGACAATATTTAAGTTGAAATAACTTAGCTGCAAATGGAAACTAATGTCTTAAACAGAAAAATGTTACTGTACATCTGACTAAAATAAGCTCAGGTTTATGATTTGGGCTGTATTTTGAGGGAGTGAAAGGAAAATTAACATCACAGACTCACATTGTTACAAATACGGAAAATTGAAGATATTTTACTTTTCATCACTCTTCAAGTTCGTGAGGAGTTTGGACAGAGTGGATAGGGAGAAACTGTTCGCACCCATGAAAAGATCAAGAACAAGAGGGCACAGATTTAAAATAATCGGCAAAAGCAGCAAAAGTGACATGAGGAAAAATGTTTTCATGCAGCAAGTGGTTAATGTCTGGAATGTACTGCCTGAGGTTGTGGCGGAAGCAGGTTCAATCGAGGCATTCAAAAGGGAACTAGACTGTTATCTGAAAAGAAAGAATATGCAGGGCTATGGGGAGAAGGCGGGAGATTAGCACTGAGTGAGTTGCTCATTTGGAGAGCTGGTGCAGACACGATGGGCCGAATGGCCTCCTTCTGCACTGTGACAACTCTGCGATTATGTGACTTGTGTCCCTCAACCCAATGAGAACAAATGGTAAAACAAAATTCGTGTTCTGGATAGGAAATATATTGCATGTATGA
>JANJGN010000019.1:109413720-109473720 GCA_026770705.1 Isurus oxyrinchus | reverse complement strand
AGCCATGTTTCCGGGCTTCATCCTTAATTTTACCTGCTGATAAAATTGCCTGAGACTTCATATAGGATAAAGGTAATTGACAGGTGGGCGAAAATCCACATTACTAGGACTACGTTCTGTATTATTAAAGTCATCATGAGTTGTCCTCCAGCCCTGAAGACCCTGGAAACACAAAGTAAAGAACCAAAATTTCTCCCACACCATGAATTATTCACATTAATTTGTCTCATTGTTGTCCCTTTCCTCCTTGTAATTTCAATTCAGAACGTCAACCTTGCCAGCTGGTAATTGCCAGCTAGTTTTGTAACTCAGTTACATCCCACTGCATGGGACTTCTTTTCTGATATTGTTAGATGAAAGATTTCACATTCTCTGAGAAATTCTAAGGCTCAGCAAGATACTAGGTGGTGGATTCAAGGCAGTAATCCTGGAGGAAGCTAACTTTCTTTCTCTAGGAGTACAAATGGGCTGGCACAAAAATCTGTTTGCTGGGACCACAAGAGCTTACCCCAAAAAAAGTGGGATTGTAATGCAAGTGGGTGGATTGTAGATTTCTTTCAGCCCCACAGATGTGGTTTTGCTCGATTTTATTTGGACTTTGATGATTTCCATCTACTGCAGCAAAAGATTCTAACGCTTCATATTTGACATTGCTTTTGTCAGGGGCAATCAAGAAAGATTTCAACATAATTAGCACCAAGGAAGGATAGTCAGATATTTTAACTCATCCATTCAGAAAATTCCTACATTCTCCCATTATGGGCACCTATATTTTTTCCAGGATTTTGTTTTTGCCTTGAATGCCCTGTCCAGAAATCCATTCCAAATATCAATCGCTTTTTGTTTGAAGTAGAGATTCCTAATTAGTTTTGAGTTTGCCTTTCTTCACTTTAAACTCACAACTCCTTGTCCTATTTTGTTGGTTCAGTTTGAAATAATTTTCCATATTTATCCCATAAATTGCTATTTTAAATGTCTATGAGGTCATCTTTTAGTCACTTGTCGCAAGCTTGAAAAGCTGAAATTTCTCTGGTCTTTCCTCGTATCTCAGTCCTTCAAATGCTAGAGATCAACTGCGTGACTCCTATTTGCTTTTTTTTTTACCAAGGGTAGGATGTTTTCTTTGTGTCCAGAACTTAAGGTGAGTGGTTTAACCAAAACAATATAATTTGCCCTAAAATGAACAGTATTACTTTGGAAGGATAGTCCAGCATCCTATTCAGATCATGCATCCACCAAAATTTACTCTCACAGTCACATCTCCTTCCTCAACAACTATCTCCAGCTTTGACTTATTGTACAAGAGTCAAACTGAAATTCAACCCCCCATGTTTCAGAACCATCCACAATTACAGATAGCTTCGAGGTATTCAGTGAATCATTGTTCTCGCCGCATCCTGAGATCCACACTCAACACCTTGTGCCACCACATATATTTTCTTGACCTCTCTCTTCAGCAGCACTGACTCACTCTGTGTTGTCCTGGCCACAGTTCCATTTCATCCTTCACCTCATCTGATGGTTTAACAAAAAAAAAAAATTTGCCCTTTCAGGAGTCAAAGATCACAAATTTCAACAACTCTTGGAAACCAGCAACACCCCCCCCCCCCCCCTCACCCGAATCCTATTTTGTTCTGAGCCCATTCCTTTGGTTAATCTCACCCCTTGCTGTATTTTTAGTATGCTCTCTGACCCACCCCTCTCTCACCCTGAATGATCAGCAAGGGCTCAGCATTATGTCCCCACCTCAATGTATTTTGAGTCCGCCACAGCACTGAGCTCTTTTTCTTCATCTTAGCCTCGATACCCCTACCTTCGGCATGAACCTTCTGCACACACAGTGGATCCTTTCTCCTGTCTTCAGGGTTCTAGTTCCACTTGCACGCCTCCCTTTGGCCTCTTATCCTCTCATTGTGAACTGCTGGCTTGATATTGGTCATCTTAACTCTTCCATTCTACCCAGATTTGCATTAAGTGCGGTAGCGGGCAGGTAAACAATGTTTTACCTGCTGGACGCAATGGCAGCTTTGCTCGCCACATCATCCCAAACCCGCCGCATTAATAATGCATTCCCGGGATACACCCCGTTTCAATGGTGGGCGGGAATCAATTCGCCTGCCACCCTGTCACCTCGCCGGGCACCACATTTGAAGTACAGCCACGCTTGGTACTTCCAGCCCAGGACTGCTGCAAAGAAACCATAGCCCCAAAAGGCAAGAAGATTGCAGCCCCTGAGCGCCTTTTGGACACTGTGGAGGCCACTGTGATGTCCTCTACACTCTCTCTGTTCGCAAGAGGGGCAGTTACATTAACACTTGGTCTTGGGAGGCGGTGGCAGTGGTGATCAGTGCCAATGCTGCACAGAAGAGGTTGGCCATCCAATGCAGATAGAGGATGAATGATCTCATCCATGCAGCCAGGGTAAGGCGACCACCTCATCACTCTAAACTCACACACTCACAAGCCCATCGCACATTCACTGGCATCTCACTCACTGCCAGCTCAAGGGACATCACCACTCACTCTCTCACACACACCCTCACATCTCCATCTGGCCTCATCTCCTCTGGAGACTGCCTCCTCAGTCCTCATCAACTTGAGGCTACTTGCACAGATCAACATATTCCCCCACACACAGCCTGGGATACCCCCCCTTCCCCAGTACAGCCCTTGTCCTGCAGCCTCTTCCCTTGCCTGAGGCCACTTCTCCCCCTTCCCCAAGCAAGCCCTTGCCCTGCAGCCATTGAGAAGCCACCCAAATATGGCTGATCTGGTAGGTAGAGACCTGTCCATGAGCCCCCCTAAAAGTGATGTGGTTCTGCCTGTGAAGCCTGGCGCTGGTGACTGAGTGCTGTCCGAAGTAAGGGAGGCAAACACACCTCAAAGTCCCGAGTGAAGTGCAGCTGGCCAGGTGCACACCTTATATATGCTGTTGTGAAACTTGTCGGCATGGGCGGACGATCTAGTGGAGTGGGTGGGGGGGGGGGGGGTGAGTCCAGCGGGCTTCCCTTATATATGATATGCTTTTGCATTAGAATGAGTTTCCCAAAATCCGACGTTGGGAAATATGGCCCACCATTGTTGGATGGAGCAGACAGTCACAAACCAGTTTCATATCATTGTGAAACCGATTTTCGTCCTCGCCATATTGTCCACTCGTGCCACCAAACATGCCCGACACTGGCGGGCACGGAAAATCCCAGCCATTAACTCTAACTTACCTCCCTCTGAACTTGCAGCTTTCTGTTCCCTCAGGTCCTACCCCAACATTGTTATACAAACTGCTAGAATGGGGTTGCTGTTGTTTGGCAAACTAACCTCTACCTATTGGAGGCTTACACCAACTTTCTGACACCATCTCCTGTCTCCCCCTGGATCATGACCCCAACAACATGACCTTTTCCCAGGCTATCACTGACTCCATCTCTTTTGGAGATCTTCCCTCCATGGCTTCCAACCACATAGCCCCCAACCCCACACAGTCTTTTCTTATTTCCTTCCCAGGATCCACAAACAGCCCTGGTAGACTTGGGTTCAGCATGTTCTCGTGCCATGGAACCTATTTCTTCAATTACCCAGTGTCTTCCTACTTTCACTCACGATTCTTTCAATGCCTTCAGTGTCTCCTTTTCACCATGGACATCAAATCCCAAACCCACCAGGATGGTCCGAGAGATCTCTGTTTCTTCCTTAAACAAAGCCCCAGCCAAGCCCCCAGTCCACCACCACCCACTCCCACCTGGCTGAATTGATTCTAACATGGAACAATCTCTCCTTTGACTCCACTCACTTCCTTCAAATAAAAGGTGTTGTTATGGGTAATCAATGGGTATTGGTTATGAACCAATACTCACTATAAACACACTGACTCCCACAGCTACCTTTACTATACCTCTCCCAGCCTGCTTCTTGGAAGGATTCTGTTGCATTTGTTCTGATGAACCTTCCATAGCAGCATTTATGATATGTCTTCTTTTGCCTCGACCAAGCCATTTCACTGCACTGTGGTTGACAGAGGCCTTGTCCGTCTCCATTCCTTTTCTCACATTTCTGATCTCGCCCCTTCCTCTCCCTCGCAGGACCATGATAAGGTCCCCTTGTTCTCACCTTCCACCCCACCAGCCTGCACATTCGATTCATCATCCTCCACCGTTTCTGACAACGAGAAGCCATCATCAAAGGCATCTTCCCCTCCCCTCCCCTTTCAGCCTTCTGAAGGGACCATACTCTCCAGGACAACTTGATTCACTCCACTGGCCACCCAACAAACACCCTCACTCCGTCCCACTGCATATTCCCACACAAGCACAGGAGGTGCATCATTTGCCTATTTACTTCCTGGTCCCACTGTCCAAGGCATGAAACACACCTTCCGGTGTGAAACAGTGACTTCAATGTAATTTATGTATATGTATTCATGCCTGCCCTATACTGGGGAGATTAAATGCAGATTGGGTGGATTGGTTTGTGGAACACCTCCGTTTAGTCTGCTAGTGAGATTCTGACCTTCCAGCCGCCTGTCCTTTGAGTTCTCTGACTTCTTTGTCCATTGTCTGATACTGTTCCAATGAAGCTCAACAGAAGCCAAAGGAACAGAACCCCATCTTTTCATTAGGCATTCTACTGCCTTTCAGATTCAATATTGAGTTCAACATTTTCGGACCATACCCTTTGCTCCCATTTTTTTAGACGGCAGCTGTTGGTGATGATTCTGCTGTCAGTTTACCACCTGTTCTAGGCACATTTTTTGTTTCTCTTTACTTGTTGCAATATCATTTCCTTTTCTCTTGCATCGTCATCCCTTCTGTCATTTAATACCTCCTGCCTTCCACCCAATCACAGACCTTCCTTTTTGCCTATTTCTCCATCTCCTCTGTCCTTGATAAGAATCTCTAACGTTTTCCAGTTTTGATGAATGGTCGTTAACTTGAAACATTAACTCTGTTTGTCTTTCCACAGATGCTGTCTGACCTACTGAGTATATCTAGTATTTTCCATTTATTCTGTCTACTTTGTTGATTGCTGTTCCTTCATGGTTGGACACGTTGATTAAAAAGACTAAAGGAGAAGATGAAACAAATAAGGGGACAGAGATTAGTTCGATGCCTGGTTCAGCTTTTAAATACCTAAATATTTCAGAGGGAAAGCAAGCCTGAGGTAGATAACATCTACAGTTTGGAGTTTCTGGTAAATAATGAGTTACAATAGAAGTCTATGTGGTGAGTCAAACTAAGGCCATGTGTGGCTGCTCCAGTTGTTCAGATGGATGTTGAAAATTCCATGGGATTGTTCAAAGAAGTGTAGGGAGTTATCTGGTGTCCCAATGAACAATCCTTTCTCAACCAAAAAAAAAATAATTTTATCATTCATCTTGCTGCTGCTTGTGGAATATTGCTGTGTGCAGAATAGCCACAGGATTTCACTGTGTGATAAGAAATACTGCACTTCAAAGTAAATTGTGCGAATGAAGCACTTTGGGACAGCTCTGAGAGATGTGATAAACCTCTCCATGAATACAAGGCTTCTTTATCCTAAACTAGATATATACAAATCCTGCAATAAGATGATGACTGAGACCCACTGTATAAGACCCACAGTGTCTTACAAAAACTCTTTATGTCACATGCAGTCCCCTCAATGTTATGAGAAAGATTGGGGAATTCAATTTTGTGTGAATAGCAAAAACATGGCCGGACTAA
Source organism: Isurus oxyrinchus (assembly GCA_026770705.1). Taxonomy (NCBI): domain Eukaryota; kingdom Metazoa; phylum Chordata; class Chondrichthyes; order Lamniformes; family Lamnidae; genus Isurus; species Isurus oxyrinchus. The sequence continues at coordinate 109,468,021 of JANJGN010000019.1, read as the reverse complement.
GCTGACTGCATGGGTAGTGGGGAAACCGCAAAGGACTTTACATTCAATTACGTACTTTTAAAGTGTTGTCATGTAGGAGATACTGCGGCTAATTTTCAAAAAGTAAAGCCCCACAAACAGCAATGAGATAATCTATTTTAGTGATGTTGGTTGAGGGTAAACATTGGCCAGGACACTCACTAAGTTTTGTGAGGCAAGGCCCTTCCTGTTGACTATCTTAGTAAGGGGTGTTTGCACAGTGCCTGCATTTTGGTCACTAAATTGAGTGAAGCAGCATTTCCTAAAGGACTGCAACTCAACTTCAAAAGAAGTTCAGAATTTTTATTCTTTGCACTGAAGGAAAGTTTAAAAAAAATCTCAGATTCTGTAATTTGAGATTCCCATATTCAGTAATGTTTTTCTGAAGGCTTTCTTCTGGCAGTGTAGTGAAGAATTCATTGGTGTGGAATGGCCACTGCTGAACTATAAATAGAAACAGTGTGAATGGAGATAGCTGAATGCATTCTCCCAGCTCCATTGAATTTCTTATGCATTTGTGTTCAATGGCATTGTAACAAGTGCCAAGAATTGTACATAGGAGGTTTTTCTCTCCTGCACTCTAAGGGAGATGACTTACATTTACTCGAACATTTACTCTTTCTCATGATGCCCTGTCACACAACACAAGCTGTGGGGCACAATAGTAGTTGGACTGTGTTTGTTTGAAATTTACCTCACAACAAGTTCTTTCAGCTTAGTTCAGTCCAGTTTTGTTTTTTAGAGCCAAGTTTCCTGTTCCACAAAAGACCAGGGAAGTCATTCAGATGGTTTGGAATGTTTTGAAGGGCCATTCCCCAAACCATGGCAAAGCTGTTTATGACTTTCTTGGCTCCTCCTGTGCCAGTTTTTTCACTGTGCACATCATTTCTGAAGGGAACTGTGTGCTGCCTTCAGACTCATCATGAATAAGATTAGTGTTCTGGTCATCTTTGAGAACTATGTCAAAGTTTATGTCATTGATATGTAAGATCAGTCAAATTTTCTGTCAACATTCATTAGTTTTATGAAGGAATTGAGAGAAATTAATTTCAGTTTCTGGACTCACAACCTCCATTCATTAATTTTACACTTATATCAAGACGTTAAGCAGCAGAACCTATTCTTTGGAGTGACATTTTCATTTATTGGTTGAAGGACCCACTGGAGATAATTATTTCATGAACTCTATACCCTATATGAAATTAGATAGTTGAATTAGATAGTTGAATTAACACAATGAGAATTCAATTACTATCTTTTTTACAACAAGCTTCCTAGAAATGGGTTTGTTCCTGACTTTGGACATGAGCTCCATCATGGTCATGAACAGTCACTCCAAAACCAATGAGCACGAGGATTGCGGGAAATACTCTCTCATGTTGTAATCAGGATATGATCAGTGTGTTGGGGACACAGTTGTGTCCTCTGAAGCAGCGCGTCAGTCACCGGGCAAGGACGCCAGCACCATGATTGAGCCCAAAGTGATTTCGGGGGAGGGAAGTCGTGCAGCCTCGTATCCAACAGCTCATCCAACTGCACATTCAGCAAGTTAAAAAATGTTTCACTTACCATTTTGCTGGCAGCCTCCAGTGGTCCCCTTAAAAACTGTTGGTTTGTCTTTTCGTCTGAGAAGATCGACAGCAGTGTGTACAGTGTAGGCTATGGTCAGTTGGAATTTCCAGAGATGGGAGTTAGGCCCTTAATTTGTGCATGCATGGACTTAAGGCCAGTTTCAGGTGCCTCGACCATTGTAGCTTGTGGTGAATACTTGGACTAAATGTAAGCAAGTGACACCTTTCAGTACCCACAGTTTGTCTGAAAATGGCTACTGTCCAATTTCTGGGCTGTTGTTTTTGCTGTGCAGTTAGTTTAAACAGATACAGCATCAAGTATAGATTTATTTTCTGAAAAGTCACAAAACAATGAACTCACAAGCCCTAATTAGTTAGGCTTTGTAGCTGATAGTTAAAATAGCAATCTTGCAGCAAAAGTGGGTATAAAAAGAGAAGTGGAGTGCAACCACTGTGATCCAGCCAAGTAGAAAATGACTTCTTTCATCCATATGATCAAAAGGACCCTAATTGCCAGAAACAGCCAGTCATTGACTAAGGCTTTGAAGAGCTACTGATACTTTTTCCAGAGCGTATGCAGAAATTCATGCTTTGTTGCAGTCAAGATTTTATTATCCACAAGTGGCAGATTATCCCAATGGATCTCTTTGAAGAGATCTCATCCATTTTTGGCACAAATATATAAAATTTATGTCCTTGATGAGTTTAGTTTCTTGCATAGTTATTGGGTTTAAGCATGAGAAAGAGGACTGTTTAAAGGCTACTTTACACGTTTAGTTTATTGATTTGGTTGGTGGGATTTAATTGACAATAATGATCACTTGATTCAAAACACGTTTTATTTGAAAAGAGAATAAGTCACTGTATACTAGTTACTCTCACTCACTTTCCCAAAACTGCTTTATCCAACTCAGGATCATGGGTAGTTGGAGCCTATCCTGACAGGTGATGGGCACTGGCAGGGTACACCAGTCCATCACAGGGCACACACTCACACTAAGGAGCACTTCACTGTATCTAACCGACAAATCTTTGGACAGTGGGAGGAAACCAGGGGAAACCCACCCAGACACAGGGAGAATGTGCAAACTCCACACAGGCAGACACCTGAGGTCAGGATTAAACCCAGGTCCCTGGAGCTGTGAGGCAGCAGCACTAACCACTGTGCCACCCAGGCCAGTTACTATTTACCTGAATTAAGGATAATGCAAAGACTTTTTGTGAGCTGCTACCTGCAGGGTAGATTTGTTCCCTATGCTACCAAAGTGACAATGACAACATAGTTAAGGAAACAAAGGAGGTTAAACATCTCTCTTTAAAATGGGGACAAATGTTCCCTTGTTCACATCAGATCTACCACACATAAGATTCAAGCTACTAATGAATGGACTCCAAAGAAACTTTTAGAAGAACAGCATTGAACTAATGCGATTAGAGCCTGAAATGGAGAAAGGAATGATAATAATGTAGGTTATTAAATATTAAATGATATTTGATAGAGTGATGTGAGATAATATATAACAGGGCTAAAAATAAAAAGTACAAAATTAAGGATATATTATTAAGTAAGGTTAGTTAGGAAAAGATCTAAGTGTAACAGTTTTTCAAGCATATGTCTTTTCCTCAAAACCAATACAAACTACATATCTCTGTTTGATGGTACAGAGGTAACATGAACATTGGGCCAAATTTTACACAGGCAATTTTGGGGGCATTTTAATGGCTGTCGTGTCTTTAATTGGCTTGAGGCGGGCCTTCTGTCTCCCCCAATGGAGAGGAAGTTCCACCTCCGAGATCTGCTGGCCAATCAAATGGCTGGAGCTCTCTTTTCCCAGAGGTGCCACTGGGAGCAGTGGCCACTGCTGGTACTGCAGGCAGTCCCCAACGAAGAGGAGCCATGGAACCGGCAGGCCTTGCTGGGGAGCCAGGTTCAGTAGGGCATTGGGGGAGGGAGAATGCGGGGAGGGGGGAATACCTCGAGGGACCTCCGATGGGCACAGCATGCCTGAGGAGGAGGCTTTTCCCAGCACAGCCACGATGCCACCAGGTAGAATCTGGCAGCTTGGACCCTTGGCACTGGCCTCCCCCACTTCCCTGGGAGCATAAAATGCCAGCGACATTGTTATGGTGCCCATTTTTATACCTCCCACTGCCTGGCATCCTGCCTCCAGGGGGTAGCATCAAATTCTGGCCTTTATGAGAGTCATATCGTGGGAGTTTGGGTAGAAGATAGCATTGAAACCAGGAGGAAAACCTTATCACTGCTTGTTTGTCCCTACAACCACACCAACCCCCTCCACTTCTCTCCCCCCACCCAAACCCCCCCCCGCCCACACACACACACACACACACACACACACACACCTTAAACCAGCTTATATTTCACCCCTTTCTTGGATTCACTCAAGTTCTGTCGAAGGGTCATGAGGACTCGAAACGTCAACTCGTTCCTTCTCCGCCGATGCTGCCAGACCTGTTGAGTTTTTCCAGGTAATTCTGTTTTTGTTTAGGAAAACCTTATCATTAATCAGCTGAATTGGAGTGATAAGATAACCTGTAATGTTGAAACAAAGTAAAAAAAGCAAATAATACCAATATTTAAATTGCAAATATGCAAATACTACAATACCAATAAATGGCCATTTGTATTTAATGTGCTGAGAGTGAGGTCTTCTATGCCTGAGTGAAGGGTGAATAAAGCAGGAGTTTTGGATGAATTTTTTTCGGCGCATGTTGACGCTCAAGAAGGCAGTGTGCTGGACGTTGGAGGAGTCAACTCTGGAAGCAAAGAAAGCTTGGTTAAAATATTCACTGGGAGAGTTTAAAGCAAGGTTGCAGAAGTGGAAATAGGTCTTAACATAAGAACATAGGAGTAGACCATTTGTCCCTTCGAGCCTGTTCTGCCATTCAAGAAGGTCATAGCTGACCTTCCACCTCAGCTACACATTCCTGCTCCCTTATATTCCAGCCCCCCTGCGAAACAAAAGCTAACATATCCTCTACTTTCCTAAATACTTGCTGCACCTGCATGTTAATTTTATGTGATTCCTGTACCAGGCACCCAGGCCCCTCTGAATGCAAACATTTCCCAGTCTCTCACCAATCAAAAAATATTCTATTTTTTTATTCTTCCTACCACTGTAGATAACTTCACAGATGTTCTTCGATTATGTTCTTGCCCAGTCAACCAAGGCTGTCTGTATCCCTCTGAATACTTGTGTCTTTCTCATGACTTACTTTCCCACTTAACTTTGTACCTTCAGCAAACTTGGATATTTGACACTCAGTCTCCCCTCCGAGGTCCAGGTACTGATCCTTGTGGTACTCCACTAGTTACAGACTGCCAATCTGAAAATGTCCCATTTACTCTATGCTTTCTTTCTTTAACCAATCCTCCAACTATGTGAAAATATTACCCCCAACCTCATGAATCTTAATTTTATCTAATAACTTCTTGTGTGACTCCTTATCGAATGCTTTGTGATGAGGGAAGGCATTGAGAGGGAAGCCTGAAATCTTCCCATCGCTCTTGCATATTGCCAGCTGTGGGAACCTTAGGGGCTATGCACCATGTGACCCACTGAACCACTTAATGACCCAATTAATGACTCAGGCTACTCACTGCCTCCTTGGGCATTATTCCCGGATGGGGGGACCTGCCACTTTGTGGAGAGACCACAGGTAAACTCTGATTGCCTCCCAGCGGGTTTCTGGGGGGGGTGAGGCAGAGGGTGAGGGGGAAGAATCCTCCTTTATGGACCTGACTGCCTGTCTCTGCTTCCTCCCTAAAACCTACCTGCACTTCACTGGTGTCTCACCATTGAGACGCCCTCAACCAATAGATACAACCTCAGTAATGGCCCCCTCTAGCAGCGGTGCTGTCAAGGCTGCAGAGCTGTTGGTTCTCTGGGCCAGTAGCTCTAAGAGGCAGGCCCCCAGCGATAGCCTATTAATTGGCCGCCACTGGTAATTTGCCACCCCACTGCCCACCAGAGCAGGGTCGGCTGCTGCTTCCAACCCTGAAGGGAGGGCTTCAACATTTGCCTAAAAATTCAGCTCTCTGACTCTCAGCTTAAAGTGCAGTCTGACATATAAGGTACAGCAAGTCTGTACACACACACACAGTCTCGCATTGCTCCAAATAATTTTTGATGTGCATCTCTGGCGAAACTTGTCTGCATTGAATACTAATTGTATTATAATTGTGTTGAAGCATATCAGAGTGCAACATGATGAATCTTGATGGTACAATGGTATTGGAGTTGTCTGACTGTCTGTAATGACCATATTGAAATGACTAATATTCATTGATTGTATTGAAGCCCCTCGTAATCCATGTGTAAAAGTTGAATCTGGTTGCACTTTTTGTCATGGCGATTTCGAAATGTTCTGTAATGTTCTTCCAGATATTTTATGATTAAAGTACTTTTTCCAAACAAAAAAATCTCTGGCGAAACTTAAGGTGCCCTCTCAATAACACTGCCCCTCAAGTTCATGTGACTGTGCATTGTGAGATCAACCATCATCCAAACAACACACACCTGCCAAAAAACCAAAAAATACCTGCTCTTCTCAAACCCCTTCAATTTCAAATGGTTCAGGTGGCACCAGTAACATACTTCACTCTGTTTATAGCATCCTAAATCCCTAAACTGACTGGTATTAATTGGTTTATCCAGCTGGTATTACCCTCTGCATGGCTTCCAGTGATGTTGGTGTTCATTAGTAGTTACCCATTTCAGAGCAAAGCACAAGGCAAGATTTCCCATTATTAGCAATCCTCTTTCTCACAGAAGTGTTAGCTTCTTTTATCAGACAGCACACAGTAATCAAGAAATGTTAATAGCAGAGATATAGCACCATGTACAGAGAATGTGTACTTTTAATGATAATCCATTTGGGGACAATATTGAGAAGTTTGCTGAAATATCAGAGTGAGCACCCTGGGAAGGACGGGGTGGAAGGGAACATCAATGCTTATCTTGCAAACCACATATTTTGCAGAAATACTTAAACCAATTGTCAGACATTCTAAAGAAAAATCGCAATTTGATTACGCGTATGTTCAAAATTAAAACACTTTGAGGATGATGGGAAACTTAACAAACATCCCTTGTGGGACATGTAAATATCATCAAAATGAATATCATAACAAAATTAAATTATCTTTTCGCAGCAATAGCAATTATTCTCATTTAAGTAATTTTGAAAGTCTAATACAAAGATTGCAAATTACATAAGTGTGAAAAGGGATTGAAAGGAAGAAACGACTTTGTTAAATTCTAAAATACCATTTCAGTTTAACCAAGCAAAATAAGTGAATGAAATTCCCATGTAAACGAGAGAGCTCCCATCACAAACCGATGTAATCCTAAATCACTGGGGCCACAAAACTGGGCAACCCCAGACAGAGACAGGGCGATTGTGGTGTGGGAATTAAATACTGCCCATTGCTTCCTACACAGGCAGCAACAAGCTTCATGTCACCTGTTCGTTGAAATAACTGTAGTATTCAGCCAGTGCTAACCATGATGTTGAGTCTGAGGCAAGTAGAGGGAGGGGTAAAATCCTGACAGGCTAAAATGATTCAAGCTAGTTTGCACTACTTAAAGCTTAAAGCCAGGCTGCACTACTTAAGACCATAAGACCATAAGACATAGGAGCAGAGATTAAGCCAATTGGCCCATCGAGCCTGCTCCGCCATTCAATCATGGCTGATAGGTTTCTCAACCCCATTCTCCCGCCTTCTCCCTGTAACCTTTGATCCCCTTACCAATCAAGAACCTATCTATCTCGGTCTTAAATACACTCAATGACCTGGCCTCCACAGCCTTCTGTGGCAATGAATTCCATAGATTCACCACTCTCTGGCTAAAGAAGTTTCTCCTCATCTCTGTTCTAAAAGGTCTTCCCTTTACTCTGAGGCTGTGCCCTTGGGTCCTAGTCTCTCCTACTAATGGAAACATCTTCCCCACGTCCACTCTATCCAGGCCTTTCAGTATTCTGTAAGTTTCAATCAGTTACCCCCTCATCCTTCTAGACTCCATCGAGTATAGACCCAGAATCCTCAAACGTTCCTCATATGTTAAGCCTTTCATTCCTGGGATCGTTCTCGTGAACCTCCTCTGGACCCTCTCCAAGGCCAGAACATCCTTCCTGAGATATGAGGCCCAAAATTGCTCACAATATTCTAAATGTGGTCTGACCAGAGCCTTATAAAGCCTCAGCAGCACATCCCTGCTTTTATATGCTAGAGCTCTCGAAATAAATGCCAACATTGCATTTGCCTTCCTAACTACTGACTCAACCTGCAAGTTAATCTTAAGAGAATCCTGGACTAGGACTCCCAAGTCCCTTTGCACTCCAGATTTCTGAATTCTCTCCCCATTTAGAAAATAGTCTATGCCTCTATTCTTGCTACCAAAGTGCATGACCTCACACTTCCCCACATTGTATTCCATCTGCCACTTCTTTGCCCATTCTCATAACCTGTCCATATCCTTCTGCAGCATCCCCGCCTCCTCAATACTACCTGTCCCTCCACCTATCTTTGTGATATCTGCAATCTTAGCCAAGATGCCCTCAGTTCCTTCATCTAGATCATTAATATATAAAGTGAAAAATTGTGTTCCCAACTCTGACCCCTGTGGAACTCCACTAGTCACCGACTGCCATTCTGAGAAGGACCCCCTTATCCCCACTCTCTGCCTCCTGCCAGACAGTCAATCTTCTATCCATGCTGGTACCTTGCCTCTAAAAACATGGGCTCTTATCTTACTTCCTTTGTCAGCCATAGTTGCCTTATCCTCCCTTTAGCATGCTTCTTCTTCCTAGGGATGAATTTTTGCTGTGTCTCCCAAAGTGTGCATTGAGGTGCATGTTGGCTGGAGCAGGTGCTGAAATACACTGGTAAAAGGGAATTTGACCTGGGTAAGAATGGCACAAGATGACAGAGCCTACGCTCCAAAACTTTCCAACACTGCACTGGAGGCTTGGTGTAGGAGGTGGAGAGCAGAAGAAATGTTATTTATCTACAGGAGGCCTCTAGGCACTGCAGACAAACTCTTTAAAGGCAGTGAGATCAGATAGCCATCGAGGTCAATACTCGGGTTCTAACCAGAGGACCTAATGTGATGTCACAAGTAGTTCAATGGCCTCACATGAGTGCTCAAGGTCAGTGAAAGTATCTTCAAATATCCTACCACTGCCCTCCTAACCTCACACACTGCTCAATGAACCACCCCTCCATTATTCACCTATAACAATCTATCAAACATGACTCTTAGCTCGCATTCATAGTTTCACCTCACTTTCACACGCTTAGCACTGCTGCAAGCCTCACACCCACGTCTCACATCTGCCAGCTATTAACCATGGACAACCACTTCAGCAAAACACATTGCACCACATTCATTGACACACTTTCCTCTCATCTGCAAGAAAAGGTGGTGCATAACTAGAGGAAGAAGCACTAACGGGTGGGAGACAGGTACGGCTACACGTCTTTACCCCCATGAAGAAGGTGGTGTTTGCCATCATTGGAGCTGTCATGACTAAGCCTATGGGCAGTGGCAGGACTGAAACTATCGAAGATGACTGTATGCTTACACTTAAAACTTTGTCTCCCATCCCTCTTCCCCCTCACAGCAGAGTGCTATAGATGGAAGGTATCATGACTGCTGCCAGAATTGGCTTCCATGATACACTGCGTATGGCCACACAGCAGCTGGATATTGAGGGGATGGAACCCCTGCTGGTTTAGGAAAAGCTGAGTTGAGACATGATGTCCACAAAGCAATGTGCATGCAGACATTGGCACCTTGCACCATGAAGAAGCCTGCCATCATCATGAAGCCATGTACTCACTCTGCCTGCTTCTCTCCGACAAGAGAGAATGGGACGCATTGAGCTCTCTTGGAATACAGAGCTTCAGTGGCCTTCATTATACAACTGGGTGAACTGGGACATGTTTCAAATGTTGCTTGCTACAGCCTGGAAGGAACTGAACATCTAAAAGCTAATGGCCAGGGTCACCGTCACTGAGCTGTGGTAATGCTGTCCTTACCCTGCTCAGAGACGCTGTAACTGTGCAGCAGGTTACAGACTTTAACGAGGATGTCCATAATGAAGTGGAGACACCTGACACACAGTTTCTCACTGAGGTTTAAGTAGGAGAATGACTCCCTGAACACTCTGGGTGGATATGGCCTCCGATCGAGAGTCTTTCTCTCCCTCCTCTTTCTTCCAGTAGCTTGTCCTGCTCTGTGTCATCTCTCCCTACCATGCTGTAGTCTAAGGGACACAACCTAATGCCCCCATGGCTGGGAGCAAGTGGTTTGTGCAGAATCATTGAATTCCTATAACACATGCCACACCACTTTTATATTCTTCACAACTTTAACAACTCTGGAATTCACCAAACACTTTTACAATTGTAGCAACAAGCAGTAAAAATCAGTCAGCAACTAACCTGAAAGTGGTTATTAATCTCTTTAAATAATCTTGGTGGGGTTTCTCCCTGTCGTTGAATGCATGTTTAGATCCCTAAGGTTAAGAAAGGGCAATGTTCAGAATGTTGATCTCGAAAAAGATAGCAGTGCTGGTGTCAAAACAGTATTACTGGCTGATTAGTGCCCCGATCTGTCCGGTCTACATGCTTATGACAGACCCTGCCTGGAGAAAGACTGATGACCTCACCAAAATGGCGACTGACCTGTCTGGCAGCAGAATTGTGTGCGTATCATGGTGCTGAATTGGAAGACTAAAAGGGTTCTAGGGAGCCTAGACCAGGGACTTCAGCTATGTGGAGAGACTAGAGAATCTGTGATTGTTCTCCTTAGAACAAGGAAGGTTAAGGAGAAATTCAACAGAAGTGTTCAAAATAATAATAATGCTTTTGTTAGAGAAAACAAGGAGATCCTCTTTCTATTGCTGGGAGAGTCAGTAACCAATTGACACAGGTTTAAGATAATTGCCCAAAGTACCAGAAATGGTTCCAGAAACCATATGAAAATAATTTTTTTTAAGGCAGCCAGTTTTTATGATCTGGACTGTACTGCCTGTAAGGCTGGTGGAAATAGAAATAGTTTCAGTAGGAATGTTCTGAAGGCGATTAGAGATATACTTGAAAAGGAAAAATCTGTGGGTCCATGGGGAAAGAGAAAGGGAATGAGATATAGGAAATAGGAAAGATCTTGCAGGAGCCTCCACAGGCACAATGGGCTGCTGTTGAATTCTATGAACATCTCGGCTCTTCTCAATGGCGAAAGAAGATCTGTATTTCTTCCCCGTTTGGTGCTTAAAATCACCAAACAAGCTATTTTCTGGGTAGACTCTGGGGGAGTAACAGTATCCAACTGGTTTCAATCCCAATACTGAAAATTGCCAATGATTTTAGTGGTACAGGGCTTCCCACTGGATTCAATATTAAAACTAGTTTGGAACTGTAGAAAAAAAACACTAAAACATTGTACCTTGTAAGCTGAAATACCTTACGTTGCTAAATTCCTACAATGGTAAATGAAACAACTTTTAAAATAAAATAAGTGTTAAAATATAAAAGAAAAATGTAACTTTCTACTTGCAGTGTTTCCTGCTTGTGGCTGAAGCTGCCTCGCAAACCACCTTCGCCCTGACCCTCCTGGTCACTGCAGATCCTTCCTGCTCCCTGATCCTCCAACTGGTGGCCTCTACCCCTCCCCAACCCGCCCTCTCGCCAAACCTCCCGCTCCCTGACCCACCCTCTCTCCGCCTCCCTCTCCTGAACCTGTTCCTGTTGAAGACTCAGATCTGACCCGCTGCGGAGTTCCGGGGTTGTGGAAGTGCAAAAGTCCCGATGGTGCAGGAGCGCTGAGCCGGGGCTGTTATAATCCGAGTGTTTTATTAAATGCTCCCGCTCGCCACTTCTGTCTCCTGTTATTGAGGCCTCTGGAGATGAGCGGCATTGGATTATAACAGCCCCGGCTCAGCGCTTCTGCACCATCGGAACTTTTGCACTTCCACAACCCCGGAACTCCCCATCTGGTCAGATCTGGGTCTTCAATGGGAACAGGTTCAGGCGAGGGAAGTGAAGAGGGGAGTGAGTCAGGGGCCAGAATTATACATCCCAGGGGGCTAGCCTGTCTGGCCACAAAGCAGCATGAGATAATGTTGGGCAAGCGTCTTGAGGTCATCGCGCACTCACACGATATCTCACTCGGAAGCGTGCCCGCTGACGATTAATCGGGCAGTTAAGCCCATTAAGGAGGCGATTGAACGTGACCTTTCCCGGCCGGTCACTTTTACGCTTGGCGGACGGGCCAATCGGCCGGGCGGACTTCACATTTTGGCTCGAACCTCAATCCAGGGCGGGATGAAATCTCCGTGAGGGAGTAAAATCAAAAGAGATATCTGGGGACTTGTTTTTTTTTTTATGAGGAATGCTTTCAGGTGCTTGTCTGTGCTGCGTGGACATAGTTTTGCTGTTTTGTTTATTCTGGGGAGGTCCTGCAGCTCCCGGAGGCAGCTGTCTGCCTTCAGGGATCTCAATGGAAGTGCTCACCAGCACCCACGGTGACCTTGGTGCCCACCCTCTTCCCACCCCCACCGGCAGTGCTGAGCCTTTCTCAGTGCGGGTTTCATGCTGGCTGGTCGTTAACTGGCCAGCGAATGTGAAATCACTGTCGGGGGCCGATCGTAGTGGGGGACCTGTTTCCCATCTGCACCCTGGCCCACCGATCGTGCGCACCAGACGAACAATAAATTCAGGCCAGAGAATATTTGGAGGGAGGGTGGGTAAGGGAGGGGGAGGTATGGAGGGAGGGTGGGTCAGGGAGTGGGAGGTTCGAAGAGAGGGTGGGTCAGGGAGTGGGAGGATTGGACAGAGGGTGGGTCAGGGAGGGGGAGGTTGGGTGAGAGGGTGGGTCAGGGAGGGGGAGGTTGGGTGAGAGGGTGGGTCAGGAAGTGGGAGTTTTGGAAAGAGGGTGGCTCAGGGAATGGGAGGTGTGGAGAGAGGGTGGGTCAGGGAGCGGGTGGTTTGGGGAGAGGGAGGGTCAGGGAGGTGGAAGTTGGGAGAGGGGGTGGGTCAGGGAGGGGGAGGTTTGGAGAAAGGGTGAGTCAGGGAGGGGGATGTTTGGAGAGAGGGTGGGTCAGTGAGTGGGATGTTTGGAGGGAGGGTGTGACAGGGAGTGGGATGTTTGGAGAGAGGGTGGGTCAGGGAGTGGGATGTTCCGAGAGAGGGTGTGTTGGGGAGTGGGAGGTATGGAGAGAGGGTGGGTCAGGAAATGGGATGTTTGGAGAGAGTGTGGGTCAGGGAAGGCGAGTTTGGGAGAGATGGTGGGTCAGGGAGGAGGAGATTGGGAGAGAGGGTGGTTCAGGAGGGTGAGGTTGGGAGAGAGGATGGGTCAGGGAGGGTGAGGTTGGGAGAAGGGGTGGGTCAGGGAGGAGGAGATTGGGAGAGAGGGTGGTTCAGGGAGGAGGAGATTGGGAGAGAGGGTGGTTCAGGGAGGATGAGTTTGGGAGAAAGGGTGCGTCAGTGAGTGGAAGGTTTGTAGAGAGGGTGGGTCAGGGAGGGGCCGGTTTAGAGAGAGGGTGAGTTGGAGAGATGGTGGTTTGGAGAGCGGGTGGGTCAGGGAGCGGGAGTTTCGGAGAGTGGCTGGGTCGGGGAGTGGGAGATGTGGAGAGAGTTTGTGTCATGGAGTGGGATGTTTGGAGAGAGGGTGAGTTGGGGAGTGGGAGGATTGGAGAGTGGGTGGCTCAGGGAGGGGGAGGTTGTGAGAAACAGTGGGTTAGGGACTGGGAGGTGTGGAGAGAGGGTGGGTCAGGGAGAGGGAGGTGTGGAGAGAGGGTGGGTCAGGGAGTGGGAGGTGTGTAGAGAGTGTGGTTCAGGGAGTGGGAGGTTTGGAGAGAGGGTGGGTTGGTGAGTGGGAGTTTGGAGATAGGGTGGGCTGGGGAGGGGGAGATTGGGAGAGAGGGTGGGTCAGGGACTGGGAGGTATGAAGAGAGAGTGGGTTAGGGAGGGGGAGGTTTGGGAAAGAGGGTGGGTCAGGGAGTGAGGCATGGAGAGAGGGTGAGTCAGGGAGTGGGAGGATCGGAGAGATGGTGGATCAGGGAAGTGCAGATTGGGCGAGAGGGTGGGTCAGGGAGTGGGAGGTTCGGAGAGAGGGTCGGTCAGGGAGTGGGAGACTCAGAGAGAGGGTTGGTCGGGTAGTGGGAGGTTCGGAGAGAGGGTGGGTGAGGGAGTGGGAGGTGTGGAGAGAGGGTGAGTTGGGGAGTTGGAGGTGCGCAGACAGGGTGGGTCAGGAAGTGGGATGTTTGAAGAGAGGGTGGGTCAGACAGTGGGATGTATGAGAGAGTGTGGGTCAGGGAAGAGAAGGTTGGGAGAGATGGCGGATCAGGGAGGAGGAGTTTGGGAGAGAGGTTGGATCAGGGAGGGGGAGGTTGGGAGAGAGGGTAGGCCAGGGAGTGGGCTGTTTGGAGAAAGGTTGCGTCAGTGAGTGGAATGTTTGGAGAGAGGGTAGGATAGGGAGAGGGAGGTGTGGAGAGAGGGTGTGTCAGGGAGTGGAAGGTTGGGAGAGAGGGTGAGTTGGGGAGTGGGATGTGTGGAGAGAGGGTGGGTCAGGGAGTGGGAGGTTTGGAGAGAGGGTGTGTCAGGGAGTGGGAGGTTGGGAGAGAGGCTGGGACGGTGAGTGGGAGATACGGAGAGAGGGTGGGACAGAGAGGTGGAGATTTGGAGTGAGGGTGGGTCAGGGAGAGCGAGGCGTGGAGAGAAGGTGAGTCGGTGACTGTGAGGTTCGGGGAGAGGGTGGATCAGGGAGGAGGAGGTTGGGAGAGAGGGTGATTCAAGGAGTCAGAGGTTTGGAGAGAGGGAGGGTCAGCGAGTGGGGGTTTCGGAGAGACGGTGGATCAGGGAAGGGGAGGATGGGAGAGAGGGTGGGTCAGGGAGTGGGAGGTTCGGGGAGATGGTGGGTCGGGGAGTGGGAGGTGTGGAGAGAGGGTGAGTTGGGGAGTTGGAGGTGTGCAGACAGATTGGGTCAGGAAGTGGGATGTGTGGAGAGAGGGTGGGTCAGACAGTGGGATGTATGAGAGAGTGTGGGTCAGGGAAGGGGAGGTTGGGAGAGATGGTGGGTCAGGGAGGAGGAGATTGGGAGAGAGGGTGGGTCAGGGACTGGGAGGTTGCGAGAGAGGGTTGGTCAGGGAGGAGAAGGTTGGGAGAGATGGTGGGTCAGGGAGGGGGAGATTGGGAGAGAGGGTGGTTCAGGGAGAGGTAGGTTTGGAGAGAGGGTGGGTCAGGGGGTGGGAGATTTGGAGAGAGGGTGGGTCAGGGAGGGGGAGGTTTGGAGAGAGGGTGGTTCAGGGAGGGGGAGGTTTGGAGAGAGGGTGAGTCAGGGAGGGGGAGGTTGTGAGAGAGGGTGGGTCAGGGAGGGGGAGGTTTGGAGAGAGGGTGAGTCAGGGAGGGGGAGATTGGGAGAGAGGGTGGGTCAGGGAAGGGGTGATTTGGAGAGAAGGTGAGTTGGGGAGAGGGTGGTTTGGAGAGAGGGTGGATCAGTGAGTGGGAGGTGTGGAGAGAGGGTGAGTTGGGGAGTGGGATGTGTAGGGAGAGGGTGGGTCAGGGAGTGGGAGGTTTTGGAGAGAGGTTGGGTCAGGGAGTGGGAGGATCGGAGAGAGGTTGGGTCAGGGATTGGGAGGTTGGGAGAGAGGCTGTGTCGGGTAGTGGAAGATACGGAGAGAGGGTGGGTTGGGGTGTGGGAGGTCGGGAGAGAGGGTGGGTCTAGGAGGGGGAGGTTGTGTAGAGGGTGGGTCAGGGAGTGGGATGTTTGGAGAAAGGCTGGGTCAGGGAGGCAGATGTTGGGAGAGAGGGTGGGTCGGGGAGGGGGTGGTTGGGAGTGAGGGTGGGTCCGGGAGTGGGAGGTTGGGAGAGAGGGTGGGTCAGGGAGGGGGAGGTTGGGAGAGAGGGTGGGTCAGGGAGTGGGAGTTTGGGAGAGAGTGTGGGTCAGGGAGTGCGAGGTCGGGAGAGAGGGTGTGTCAGGGAGGGGGAGGTTGGGAGAGAGGGTGAGTTGGGGTGTGGGAGGTTTGGAGAGAGAGTGGCTCACGGAGGGGGAGGTTGTGAGAGACAGTGGGTTAGGGAGTGGGAGGTGTGGAGAGAGGGTGGGTCAGGGAGTGGGAGGTGTGTAGGGAGTGTGGTTCAGAGACTGGGAGGTTTGGAGAGAGGGTGGGTTGGTGAGTGGGAGTTTGGAGAGAGAGTGGGCTGGGGAGGGGGAGATTGGGAGAGAGGGTGGTTCAGGGATTGGGAGGATGGGAGACAGGGTGGGTCGAGGAGTGGGAAACAAGGAGAGAGGGTGGATCAGAGAGGTGGAGATTTGGAGAGAGTGTGGGTCAGGAAGTGGGATGTTTGGAGAGAGGGTGGGTCAGATAGTGGGATGTATGAGAGTGTATGGGTCAGGGAAGGGGAGGTTGGGAGAGATGGTGGGTCAGGGAGGAGGAGATTGGGAGAGAGGGTGGATCAGGGACTGGGAGGTTGCGAGAGAGGGTTGGTCAGGGAGGAGAAGGTTGGGAGAGAGGGTGGGTCAGGGAGTGGGCTGTTTGGAGAAAGGGTGCGCAGTGAGTGGAATATTTGGAGACAGGGTAGGACAGGGAGGGGGTTTGGAGAGTGTGTGGGTAGGGAGTAGCAGGTGTGGAGAGAAGGTGAGTTGAGGAGTTGGAGGTGTGCAGACAGGGTGGGTAAGGAAGTGGGATGTTTGGAGAGAGGTTGGGTCAGACAGTGGGATGTATGAGAGAGTGTGGGTCAGGGAAGGGGAGGTTGAGAGAGATGGTGGGTCAGGGAGGAGGAGATTGGGAGAGAGTGTGGTTCAGGGAGGAGGAGGTTTGGAGAGAGGGTGGGTCAGGGATTGGGAGGTTTGGAGAGAGGGTGGTTCAGGGAGGGGGAGGTTTGGAGAGAGGGTGGATCAGGGAGTGGGAGGGGTGGAGAGAGGGTGAGTTGTGGAGTGGGATGTGTGGAGAGATGGTGGGTCAGAGAGTGGGAGGTTTGGAGAGAGGGTGGGTCAGGGAGGGGGAGATTGGGAGAGAGGGTGGGTCAGGGAAGGGGAGGTTTGGAGAGAGGGTGAGTTGGGGAGAGGGTGGTTTGGAGAGAGGTTTGGATCAGGGAGTGGGAGGTGTGGAGAGAGGGTGAGTTGGGGAGTGCGATGTGTGGAGAGATGGTGGGTCAGGGAGTGGGAGGTTTGGAGAGAGGGTGGGTCAGGGAGAGGGAGGTTTGGAGAGAGGGTGGGTCAGGGAGTGGGAGGTTCGGAGAGAGGGTGGGTCAGGAAGGGGGAGGTTCGGAGAGAGGGTTGGTCAGGGAGGGGGAGGTTAGGAGAGAGGGTGGGTCAGGGAGTGGGATGTTTGGAGAAAGGTTGGGTCAGGGAGGGGGAGGTTGGGAGAGAGGGTGGGTCCGGGAGGGGGAGGTTGGGAGAGAGGGTGGGTCAGGGAGGGGAAGGTTGAGAGAGAGTTTGGGTCAGGGAGGGGAAGGTTGAGAGAGAGTTTGGGTCAGGGAGGGTAGGTCAGTGAGTGGGAGGTTTGGAGAGAGGGTGAGTCAGGAAAGGGGAGGTTTGGAGAGAGGGTGGGTCAGGGAGGGGGAGGTTTGGAGAGAGGGTGGGTCAGGGAGTAGGATGTTCGGAGACAGGGTAGGTCAAGAAATGGAAGTTTGGGAGAGAGGGTCGGTCGGTGTGTGGTTGGTTTGGAGAGAGGTTTTGTCAGGGAGGGGGAGAAAGGGTGGCTCAGGAAGCGGGAGGTTTGGAGAGACGATGGGTCAGGGAGGGGGAGCTTTGGAGAGAGGGTGAGTCAGGGAGGGGGAGTTTGGGAGTGAGGCTGGTTCAGGGAGTGGGAGGCGTGGAGAGAGGGTGAGTTGGGGAGTGGGCGGTATGGAGAGAAGATGTGTCAGGGCGTGGGAGGTTTGGAGAGTTTGTGGGTCAGGGATGGGATGTTGGGAGAGAGGGTGCGACTGGGAGTCGGAGGTTTGGAGAGAGGGAGAGTCAGGGAGTGGCTGGTTCGGAGAGAGAGTGGGTCAGGGAGTGGGAGGTTGGGAGAGAGGGTGGGTCAGGGAGGGGAAGGTTGGGAGAGAGGGTGTGTCAGGGAGTGGGAGGTGTGGACAGAGGTTTAGTTGTGGAGTGGGAGGTTTGGATAGAGGCTTAGTCAGGGAGGGGGAGGTTGGGAGAGAGGTTGGGTCAGGGAGAGGGAGATTTTGAGAGAGGGTTAGTCAGTGACGGGGAGGTTAGGAGAGAGGATGGTTCAGGAAGAATGTGGTTCGGTGAAAGGGTTGGTCAGTGAATGGAAGGTTGGGAGAGTTTGTGGGTTGGGGATTGGGAGTTTTGGAGAGAGGCTGGATCAGGGAGTGGGTGGTTTGGAGAGAGGGTGAGTTGGGGAGTGGGAGGTTGGGAGAGAGGGTTTGTCAGGAAAGGGGAGGTTGGGAGAGAGGGTGGGTCAAGGAGGGGGAGGTTTGGAGAGAGGGTGGGTCAAGGAGGGGGAAGTTTGGAGTGAGGCTGGGTCAGGGAGTGGGAGGCGTGGAGAGAGGGAGACTTGGGGAATGGATGGTTTGGAGAGAGGGTGGGTCGGAGAGTTGGAGGTTTGAAGAGAGTGTGGGTCGGAGAGTGGAAGGTTGTGAGAGATGTTGAGTTGGAGAGTGGCTGGTGTGTACAGAGTGTGAGTGGGGGAGTGGGAGGGGTGGAGAGAGGGTGGTTCAGGGAATAAGAGGTGTGTACAGAGTGTGAGTGGGGGAGTGGGAGGGGTGGAGAGAGGGAGGGTAAGGGAGTGTAAGGTTGGGAGAGAGGATGGGTCAGGGAGTGGGAGGTTTGGAGAGAGGGTGGGTCGGGGAGTGGGAGGTTTGGAGAGAGGGTGGGTCGGGGAGTGGGAGGTTTGGAGTGAGGGTGGGGCGGGGAGGGGGAAATTGGGAGATGGGGTTGTATCAGGGTTGGGAGATTGGGAGAGAGGGTAGGTCAGGGAGTCGGAGGTTTGGAGAGAGTGAGGGTCAGGGTGTGGGAGGTTCGAAGAGAGGAGAGAAGGTGAGAAGTCAGTGAGAAGGTGGTTAGGAGAGAGGGTGGGTCAGCGAGTGGGAGGTGTGGAGAGTGGGTGTGTCATGGAGTGGGAGGTTCGGAGAGAGGCTGGGTTGGGGAGTGGATGATGTGGAGAGAGGGTGGGTCAGGGAGTGGGAGGTTTGGAGAGAAGGTGGGTCCGGTAGTGGGAGGTTTGGAGAGAGGGTGAGTCAGGAAAGGGGAGGTTGGGAGAGAGGGTGGGTCAAGGAGGGGGAGGTTTGGAGAGAGGGTGGGTCAAGGAGGGGGAAGTTTGGAGTGAGGCTGGGTCAGGGAGTGGGAGGCGTGGAGAGAGGGAGACTTGGGGAATGGATGGTTTGGAGAGAGGGTGGGTCGGAGAGTTGGAGGTTTGAAGAGAGTGTGGGTCGGAGAGTGGAAGGTTGTGAGAGATGTTGAGTTGGAGAGTGGCTGGTGTGTACAGAGTGTGAGTGGGGGAGTGGGAGGGGTGGAGAGAGGGTGGTTCAGGGAATAAGAGGTGTGTACAGAGTGTGAGTGGGGGAGTGGGAGGGGTGGAGAGAGGGAGGGTAAGGGAGTGTAAGGTTGGGAGAGAGGATGGGTCAGGGAGTGGGAGGTTTGGAGAGAGGGTGGGTCGGGGAGTGGGAGGTTTGGAGAGAGGGTGGGTCGGGGAGTGGGAGGTTTGGAGTGAGGGTGGGGCGGGGAGGGGGAAATTGGGAGATGGGGTTGTATCAGGGTTGGGAGATTGGGAGAGAGGGTAGGTCAGGGAGTCGGAGGTTTGGAGAGAGTGAGGGTCAGGGTGTGGGAGGTTCGAAGAGAGGAGAGAAGGTGAGAAGTCAGTGAGAAGGTGGTTAGGAGAGAGGGTGGGTCAGCGAGTGGGAGGTGTGGAGAGTGGGTGTGTCATGGAGTGGGAGGTTCGGAGAGAGGCTGGGTTGGGGAGTGGATGATGTGGAGAGAGGGTGGGTCAGGGAGTGGGAGGTTTGGAGAGAAGGTGGGTCAGGGAGGGGGAGGTTGGGAGAGAGGGTGGGTCAGGGATTGGGAGGATCGGAGAGCATGTGGGACAGGGAGTGTAGATTTGGAGAGAAGGTGGGTCAGGGAGTTGAAGCTTTGGAGAGAGTGTGGGTCAGGGAGGGGGAGGTTGGAAGAGAGGGTGGGTCAGGGTGTGTGAGGTTTGGATAGAGGGTGTGTCAGGGAGGGGGAGGTTAGGAGATAGGGTGGGTCAGGAAGTGGGAGGTTCAGAGAGAGGGTTGGTCGGGGATTGGGAGGTGTGGAGAGAGGCTGAATTGTGTAGTGGGCGGTTTGAAGAGGGGGCAGTCAGGGAGGGCGTGGTTGGGATAGAGCGTGGTTCAGGGATGGGGAGATAGGGAGAGAGGCTGAGTCAGGGAATGGGAGGGGTGGACAGAGGTTGTGATGGGGAGTGGGAGATTTGGAGAGAGGGTGAGACAGGGAGGGGGATGTTGGGAAAGAGGCTGGGCCAGGGAGAGGGAGGTTTTGAGAGAGAGTGAGTCAGGGATCGGGAGGTTGGGAGTGAGGATGGGTCAGGGAGTAGGAGGTTCGGAGACAGGGTTGGTCAGTGAATGGAAGGTTGGAAGAGAGGGTGGGTCGGGAGTGGGGGGTTCGGAGAGAGTATGGATCAGGGAGGGGGATGTTGGGAGAG
The DNA here is from genome assembly GCA_026770705.1 of Isurus oxyrinchus. Taxonomy (NCBI): domain Eukaryota; kingdom Metazoa; phylum Chordata; class Chondrichthyes; order Lamniformes; family Lamnidae; genus Isurus; species Isurus oxyrinchus. Next base: position 109,447,784 of record JANJGN010000019.1, on the reverse strand, counting down.
AGGGTGGGTCAGGGATGAGAGGTTCGGAGAGATTGTCGGTCGGGGAGTTGGACGTTCAGTGAGAGGGCGGGTCAGGGAGTGGTAGGTTCATAGAGAGGGTGGGTCAGGGAGGGGGACGTGTGGAGAGAGGGTGAGTTGGCGGAGCTGGAGGTGTAGAGACAGTGTGGGTCAGGGAGTGGGAGGTGTGTATAGAGTGTGAGTCGGGGAGTGGGAGGTTTAGAGAGAGGGTGAGGTGGGGAGTGGGAGGTTTGGAGAGAGGGTGGGTTGGGGAGTGGGTGGTTTGGGGAGAGGGTGGGTCACGGAGGGGGAGGTTCGGAGAGAGGATTGGTCAGGGAGGGGGACGTTTGGAGAGAGGGAGGGTCAGGAAGTGGGATGTTTGGGGAGAGTGTGGGTCAGGGAGGGGGAGGTGTGTATAGACTGTGAGTCGGGTAGTGGGAGGGGTGGAGAGAGAGTTGGTCAGGGCATGGGAGGTTTGCAGAGAGGGTGGGTCAAGGAGTGGGATGTTCGGAGGAAGTGTGGATCAGGGAGTGGGAGGTTGGGAGAGAGGGTGTCTCAGGGAGGGGGATGTTTGGAGAGAGGTTGGGTCAGGCAGTGGAAGGTTTGGACAGAGGCTGCATCAAGGAGTGGGAGGTGTGGAGAGAGGATGGGTCAGGGAGGGGGAGATTTGGAGAGAGGGTAGGTCAGTGAGTGGGAGTTTTGGAGAGAGGGTGGGTCAGGGAGTAGGATGCTCGGAGACAGAGTAGGTGAAGAAATGGAAGGTTGGGAGAGTTGGTCGGTCGGGGTGTGGATGGTTCGGAGACAGGTTGCTTCAGGGAGGGGGAGAGAGGGTGGGTCAGGGAGTGGGAGTTTTGGAGAGAGGGTTGTGTCAGGGAGTGGAAGCTTTGGAGAGAGGGTAGGTCAGGGAGGGGGAGTTTGGTAGTGAGTCTGGGTCAGGGAGTGGGAGGTGTGTAGAGAGGGTGACTTGGGGAGTGGGTTGTTTGGAGTGAGAGTGGGTCGGCTAGTGGAAGGTTGTGAGAGAGGGTGAGTTGGGGAGTTGGAGGTGTGGAGATAGGGTGGGTCAGGGAATAGGAGGTGTGTACAGATTGTGAGGGGGAGTGGGAGGGGTGGAGAGAGGGTGGGTCAGGGAGTGTAAGGTTGGGAGAGAGGATGGGTCAGGGAGGTTTGGAGAGAGGGTGGGTCAGGGAGGTTGGGAGAGAGGGATGGTCAGGGAGGGGGAGGTTTGGAGAGAGGGTGGGTCAGGGAGTGGGAGGATCGGAGAGCGTGTGGGACAGGAAGTGGAGGTTTGGAGAGAAGGTGGGTCAGGGAGGGGGAGGTTGGGAGAGAGGCTTCTTCAGGGAGTGGGAGGCATGGAGAGAGGGTGAATCAGGGACTGGGAGATTCAGAGAGAGGGAGGGTCGGGAATGGGAGTTTTGGAGAGAGGGTGGGTTGGGCAGGGGGAGTTGTGGAGAGAGGGTGAGTCAGGGTGTGGGAGGCGTGAAGAGAGGGTGGGTCTGGGAGTGGGATGTTTGGAGAGAGGGTGTGTTGGGGAGTGGGAGGTTTGGAGAGAGGGTGGGTGAGTGAGTGGGATGTTGGGAGAGAGCGAGGGTCAGGGATTGGGAGGTTCGGAGAGAGGGTGGGTCAGGGAGGGGGAGGTTGGGAGAGAGGGTGGGTCAGGTAGTGGGAGGTTTGGAGAGATGGTAGATCAGTGAATGGGAGGTTTGGAGAGAGGGTGAGTCAGGAAAGGGGAGGTTGGGAGAGAGGGTGGGTCAGGGAGGGGGAGGTTTGGAGAGAGGTTCTGTCAGGGAGTAGGATGCTCGGAGACAGGGTAGGTCAAGAAATGGAAGTTTGGGAGAGAGGGTCAGTCCGTGTGTGTTTGGTTCAGAGAGAGGTTGTGTCAGGGAGGGGGAGAAAGGGTGGGTCAGGGAGCGGGAGGTTTGGAGAGAGGGTGGGTCAGGGAGTGGAAGTTTGGAGAGAGGGTGGGTCAGGGAGGGGGAGGTTGGGAGTGAGGCTGGTTAAGGGAGTGGGAGGCGTGGAAAGAGGGTGGGTCGGGAAGGGGGAGTTTGGTGGCGAGCGTGGGTCAGGGAGTAGGAGGTTCGGAGAGAGCGTGTGTCAGGGAGTGGGATGTGTGTATAGAGTGTGAGTTGGGCAGTGAGAGGAGTGGAGAGAGGCTGGGTCAGGGAGTGGGAGGTGTGGAGAGAGGGTGAGTTGGGGAGTGGGTGGTATGGAGAAAGGGTGGATCAGGGAGTGGGAGGTGTGGAGAGAGGGTGGGTCAGTGCGTGGGAGGTTTGGAGAGAGGGTGGGTCAGGGATGGGATGTTGGGATAGAGGGTGGGACTGGGAGTCGGAGGTTTTGAGAGAGGGAGAGTCAGGGAGTGGCTGGTTCGGAGAGAGAGTGGGTCAGTGAGTGGCTGGTTCGGAGAGAGAGTGCGTCAGTGAGTGGGAGGTTATGAGAGAGGTTGGGTCAGGGAGGGGGAGGTTGGGAGAGAGGGTGGGTCAGGGAGGGGGAGGTTGGGAGAGAGGTTGGGTCAGGGACGGAATGTTTCGGAGAGACGCTGGGTCGAGGAGTGGGCGATGTGGAGAGGGGGTGGGTCAGGGAGGGGGATGTTTGGAGCGAGTGTAGGTCGTTGGTGGTTGGGAGAGTGTGTCGGTCAGGGAGTGTGAGGTTGGGAGAGAGGGTGGGTCAGGGAGTGGGAGGTTGGGAGAGAGGGTGGGTCAGGGAGTGGGAGGTCTGGAGAGAGGGTGGGTCAGGGAGGGGGAGTTTGGGAGTGAGGCTGGTTAAGGGAAATAGGTTGGGTCGGGAAGGGTAGGTTGGTGGCGAGCGTGGGTCAGGGAGTAGGAGGTTGGGAGAGAGCGTGTGTCAGGGAGTAGGATGTGTGTATAGAGTGTGAGTTGGGCAGTGAGAGGGGTGGAGAGAGGCTGGGTCAGGGAGTGGGAGTTTCAGAGAGAGGTTGGGTCAGGGAGGGGGAGGTGTGGAGAGAGGGTGAGTTGGGGAGTGGGCGGTATGGAGAGAGGGTGGGTCAGGGATTGGGAGGTGTGGAGAGAGGGTGGGTCAGTGCGTGGGAGGTTTGGAGAGAGGGTGGGTCAGGGATGGGATGTTGGGAGAGATAGTAGGTCAGGGATGGGATTTTGGGATAGAGGGTGGTCGGAGGTTTGGAGAGAGGAAGAGTCAGGGAGTGGCTGGTTCGGAGAGAGAGTGGGTCAGTGAGTGGCTGGTTCGGAGAGACAGTGGGTCAGTGAGTGGGAGGTTATGAGAGAGGTTGGGTCAGGGAGGGGGAGGTTCGGAGAGAGGGTGAGTTGGGGAGTGGGAGGTTTGGAGAGAGGATGGGTTGGGGAGTGGGTGGTTTGGGGAGAGGGTGGATCACGCAGTGGGAGGTTTGGAGAGAGGGTGGGTTGGGGAGTGGGTGGTTTGGGGAGAGGGTGGGTCACGCAGTGGGAGGTTTGGAGAGAGGGTGGGTTGGGGAGTGGGTGGTTTGGGGAGAGGGTGGGTCACGGAGGGGGAGGTTTGGAGAGACGAGAGTCAGGGAGTGGGATGTTTGCGGAGAGTGTGGGTAAGCGAGGGGGAGGTGTGTGTAGACTGTGAGTCAGGGAGTGGGAGGGCTGGAGAGAGGGTGGGTCAAGAAGTGGGAGGTTGTGAGAGTGGGTGTGTCAGTGAGGGGGAGGTTTGGAGAGAGGATTGGTCGGGGAGGGGGAGGTTTGGAGAGAGGGAGGGTCAGGGAGTGGGAGGTTTGGGGAGAGTGTGTGTCAAGGAGGGGGAGTTTGGAAGAGAGGGTGGGTTAGAGAGTGGGAGGTGTGTATAGACTGTGAGTCGGGGAGTGGGAGGGGTGGAGAGAGGGTGGGTCAAGGAGTGGGAGATTCGGAGGGAGTGTGGATCAGGGAGCGGGAGGTTGGGAGAGAGGGTGTCTCAGGGAGGGGGAGGTGTGGAGAGAGGTTGGGTCAGGGAGGAAGAGATTGGGAGAGAGGGTGGGTCAGGGAGTGGGAGGTTCGGAGAGAGGGTGGGTCAGGGAGGAGGAGATTGGGAGAGAGGGTGGGTCAGGGAGTGGGAGGTTTGGAGAGAGGGTGAGTTGGGGAGTGGGAGGTTGGGAGAGAGGGTGGGTCAGGGAGGAGGAGATTGGGAGAGAGGGTGTCTCAGGGAGGGGGAGGTTTGGAGAGAGGTTGGGTCAGGCAGTGGAAGGTTTGGAGAGAGGGTAGGTCAGTGAGTGGGAGGTTTGTAGAGAGGGTGAGTCAGGAAAGGGGAGGTCGGGAGAGAGGGTGGGTCAGGGAGGGGGATGTTTGGAGAGAGGGTGGGTCAGGGAGTGGGATGCTCGGAGACAGAGTAGGTCAAAAAATGGAAGGTTGGGAGAGTCGGTTGGTCGGGGTGTGGTTGGTTCGGAGAGAGGTTGTGTCAGGGAGGGGAGAGAGGGTGGGTCAGGGAGTGGGAGTTTTGGAGAGAGAGTGGGTCAGGTAGGGGGAGTTTGGTAGTGAGGCTGGGTCAGGGAGTGGGAGGTGTGGAGAGAGGGTGGGTCCCGGAATGGGAGGTTTGGAGAGAGGGTGGGTCAGCGATGGGATGTTGGGAGAGAGGGTGGTCTGGGAGTCGGAGGTTTGGAGAGAGGGAGAGTCAGGGAGTGGCTGGTTCGGAGAAAGGGGACGTCAAGGAGAAGGTGGTTAGGAGAGAGGGTGGGTCAGGGAGTGGGAGGTGTGGAGAGAGGGTGTGTCACGGAGTGGGAGGTTCGGAGAGAGGCTGGGTTGGGGAGTGGGAGATGTGGAGAGAGGGTGGGTCAGGGAGTGGGATGTTTGGAGAAAGGGTGGGTCAGTGAGTGGGATGTTGGGAGAGAGCGAGGGTCAGGGATTGGGAGGTTCGGAGAGAGGGTGGGTCAGAGAGTGGGAGAAAGCGTGGGTCAGGGAGTGGGAGGTCTGGAGAGAGGGTGGGTCAGGGAGGGGGAGTTTGGGAGTGAGGCTTGTTAAGGGAGTGGGAGGTGTGGAAAGGGGGTGGGTCGTGGAGGGGGAGGTTGGTGGAGAAGTGGGTCAGGGTGTAGGAGGTTTGGAGAGAGCGTGTGTCAGGGAGTGGGATGTGTGTATAGAGTGTGAGTTGGCCAGTGGGAGGGGTGGAGAGAGGCTGGGTCAGGGAATGGGAGTTTCGGAGAGAGGTTGGGTCAGGGAGGGGGAGGTATGGAGAGAGGGTGAGTTGGGAGTGGGCGGTATGGAGAGAGGGTGGGTCAGGGAGTGGGAGGTGTGGAGAGAGGGTGGGTCAGGGATGGGCTGTTGGGAGAGAGGGTGGGTCTGGGAGTCAGAGGTTTGGAGAGAGGGAGAGTCAGGGAGTGGCTGGTTCAGAGAGAGAGTGGGTCAGTGCGTGGGAGGTTATGAGAGAGGTTGGGTCAGGGAGGGGGAGGCTGGGAGAGAGGTTGGGTCAGGGAGGGGGAGGTTCGGAGAGAGGGTGGGTAAGGGAGGGGGAGGTTCCGAGAGAGTGTGGGTCAGGGAGGGGGAGGTTGGGAGAGTGGTTGGGTCAGGGAGGGAATGTTTCAGAGAGACGCTGGGTCGAGGAGTGGGCGATGTGGAGAGGGGGTGTGTCAGGGAGGGGGATGTTTGGAGCGAGTGTGGGTCAGGGCTTGGGTGATTGGGAGAGTGGGTGGGTCAGGGAGTGGGAGGTTGGGAGAGAGGGTGGGTCAGGGAGTGGCAGGCTCGGCGAAGGTAAATTGGGGAGTGAGATGTTTGGAGAGAGTGTGGGTTAGGGAGTCGGAGGTTTGGTGAGAGGGAGAGTCAGGGAGTGGCGGGTTCTGAGAGAGAGTGCATCAGTGAGTGGGTGGTTCGGAGGGAGGATGGGTCAGGGAGGGGGATGTTGGGAGGGAGGGTGGGTCAGGGAGTAGGAGGTTTGGAGAGAGGGTGTGTCAGGGAGTGGGAGGTTCGGAGAGAGGCTGGGTTGGGGAGTGGGAGGTCGGCAGAGAGGGTGGGTTGGAGAGTGGGAGGTTTGGAGAGAGTGTGGGTCAGGGATGGGGAGGTTGGGAGAGAGGTTTTGTCAGGGAGTCGGAGGTTTGGAGAGAGCGAGGGTCAGGGAGTGGGGGGTTCGGTGAGAGGGTGGGTCAGGGAGTGGGAGGTGTGGAGAGAGGGTGAGTTGGGGAGTTGTATTTGTGGAGACAGGGTGGTTCAGGGAATGGGAGCTGTGTATAGAGTAAGAGTGAGGGAGTGGAAGAGATGGAGAGAGGGTGTGTCACGGAGTGGGAGGTTCAGAGAGAGGCTGGGTTGGGGAGTGAGAGATGTGGAGAGAGGGTGGTTCAGGGAGGGGAATGTTGGGAGAGAGGGTGGGACAGGGAGGTGGAGTTTCGGAGAGATGTTTGGTCAGGGAGTGGGAGGATCGGAGAGAGGGTGGGTCAAGGAGTGGGAGGCGTGGAGACAGGGTGAGTTGGGGAGTGGGAGAGTTGGAGAGAGGGTGGGTCAAGGAGTCGGAGGTTTGGCGAGAGGGAGAGTCAGGGAGTGGTGGGTTCTGAGAGAGAGTGCATCAGTGCGTGGGTGGTTCAGGAAGAGGATGGGTCAGGGAGGGGGATGTTGGGAGAGAGGGTGAGTCAGGGAGGGGGAGGTTGGGAGGGAGGGTGGGTCAGGGAGTAGGAGGTTTGGAGAGAGGGTGTGTCAGGGAGTGGGAAGTTCGGAGAGAGGCTGGGTTGGGGAGTGGGAGGTTTGGAGAAAGTGTGGGTCGGGGATGGGGAGGTTGGGAGAGAGGTTTTGTCAGGGAGTCGGAGGTTTGGAGAGAGCGACGGTCAGGGAGTGGGGGTTCGGTGAGAGGGTGGGTCAGGGAGTGGGAGGTGTGGAGAGAGGGTGAGTTGGGGAGTTGTATTTGTGGAGACAGGGTCGTTCAGGGAATGGGAGCGGTGTATAGAGTATGAGTGAGGGAGTGGGAGGGATGGAGAGAGGGTGTGTCACGGAGTGGGAGGTTCGGAGAGAGGCTGGGTTGGGGAGTGAGAGATGTGGAGAGAGGGTGGGTCAGGGAGGGGAATGTTGGGAGAGAGGGTGGGCCAGGGATGGAGATGTTGGGAGAGAGGGTGGTTCAGGGAGTGGGAGGTGTGGAGAGAGGGTGGGTCAGGGACTGGGAGGTTTGGAGAGAGGGTGGGTCCGGGATGGGATGTTGGGAGACAGGGTTGGTCAGGGAGTTGGAGGTTTGGATAGAGGATGGGTCAGGGAGGGGGAGGTTCGGATAGAATGTCGGTCGGGGAGTGGGAGGTTTGGAGAGAGGGTGGGTCAGGGAGTAGGATGCTCGGAGACAGGGTAGCTCAAGAAATGGAAGGGTGGGAGAGAGGTTCGGTTGGGGTGTGGTTGGTTTGGAGAGAGTTTGTGTCAGGCAGGGGGAGAGAGGGTGGGTCAGGGAGTGGGAGGCGTGGAGAGAGGGTGATTTGGGGAGTGGGAGGTTTGGAGAGAGTGTGGGTTAGGGAGTGGGAGGTTGGGAGAGAGGGTTTGTCAGGGAGTGGGAGGTTGGGAGAGAGGGTGTGTCAGGGAATGGGAGGTTGGGAGAGATGCTCGGTCGGGCAGTGGGAGATACGGAGAGAGGGTGGGTCAAGGAGGGGGAGGTTGGGTTAGAGGGTGGGTCGTGGAGTGGGAGTTGGAGAGAGGGTGTGTTGGGGAGGGGGATGTTGGGAGAGAGGTTGGATCAGGGAGCGCTAGGCATGGAGAGAGGGTGGGTCAGCGAGTGGAAGGTTTGGAGTGAGGGTGGGTCAGGGAGTGGGAGGTTTGGAGAGAGGGTGGGTCAGGGAGGGGGAGGTTAGGAGAGAGGGTGTGTCAGGGAGTGGGAGGTTGGGAGACAGGGTGGGTCTGGGAGAGGGAGGCTGGAAGAGAGGGTAGGTCAGTGTGTGGGAGGTTTGGAGAGAGGGTGGGTAGGGAATAGGATGCTCGGAGACAGGGTAGGTAAAGAAATGGAAGGTGGGGAGCGAGGATCAGTCGGGGTGTGGTTGGTTCGGAGAGAGGTTGTGTCAGGCAGAGGGAGAGAGGGTGGGTCAGGGAGGGGGAGGTTTGGAGAGAGGGTGGGTCAGGGAGTAGGATGCTTGGAGACAGGGTAGGTCAACAAATGGAAGGTTGGGAGAGAGGATCCGTTGGGTTGTGGTTGGTTCGGAGAGAGGTTGTGTCAGGCAGAGGGAGAGAGGGTGGGTCAGGGAGGGGGAGGTTTGTAGAGAGGGTGGGTCAAGGAGGGGGAGGTTTGTAGAGAGGGTGGGTCAGGGAGGGGGAGGTCGCGAGAGAGGGTGGGTCAGCGAGTGGGTGGTTTGGGGGGAGGGTGGGTCAGGGAGGGGGAGGTATGGAGAGACGGTGAGTTGGGGAGTGGGATGTACGGAGAGAGAGTGGGTCCGGGAGTGGGAGGTGTGGAGAGAGGGTTGTTCAGGGCGTTGGAGGTTTGTAGAGAGGGTGGTTCAGGGATGGGATGTTGGGAGAGAGGGTGGGTCAGGGGGTCGGTGGTTTGGAGAGAGGGAGAGTCAGGGAGTGGCGGATTCGGAGAGAGAAAGGGTCGGGGAGTGGGAGGTTCGGAGAGAGGGTGGTTCAGGGAGGGAGAAGTTGGGAAAGAGGGTGGGTCAGAGAGGGGGAGGTCTGGAGAGAGGGTGAGTCAGGGAGTAGGAGGTTCGGAGAGAGGATGGGTCAGGGAGTAGGAGGTTCGGAGACAGGGTTGGTCAGTGAATGGAAGGTTGGGGTGGAGGGTGGGTTGGGGAGTTGGAGTTTTGGAGAGAGGGTGGGTCAGGGTGTGGGTGGTTCGGAGAGAGGGTGGGTCAGGGTGTGTGAGGTTTTGAAAGCGGGTGTGTCAGGGAGGGATAGGTTCGGAGAGAGGGTTGTTCGTGGAGTGGGAGGTGTGGACAGAGGTTGAGTTGGGGATTAGGATGTTTGGAGAGAGGGTGAGTCAGGAAGCTATGGAGAGAGGGTGGCTCAGGGAGGGGGAGGTTGGGAGAGAGGGTGAATTGGGGATTGGGAGGTTTGGAGAGAGGGTGCGTCGGGGAGGGTGAGGTTGGGAAAGATGGTGGGTCAGGGAGACGGAGGTTTGGAGAGGGTGGGTCAGGGAGTAGGAGGTTTTGAGAGAGGGTGAGTCAGGGAGAGGGAGATTAGGAGAGATGATGGGTCAGGGGGTAGGAGGTTCTGAGACAGGGTTGGTCAGTGAATGGAAGGTTGGGAGAGAGGGTGGGTTGTGGAGTTAGAGTTTTGGAGAGAGGGTGGGTCAGGGAATGGGGGGTTTGAGGAAAGGGTTGGTCAAGGAGGGGAAGTTGGGAGAGAGGGTGGGTCAGCTACTGAGAGGTTGGGAGAGAGGGTGGGTCAGGGAGTGGGTGGTTTGGGGGGAGGGTGGGTGAGGGAGGGGAAGGTTTGGAGAGAGGATGAGTTGAGGAGTGGGAGGTTTGGAGAGAGGGTGGGTCAGGGAGTGGGTGGTTGGGAGAGAGGGTGGGTCAGGGAGTGGGAGGCGTGGAGAGAGGGTGATTTGGGGAGTGGGAGGTATGGAGAGAGTGTGGGTTAGGGAGTGGGAGGTTGGGAGAGAGGGTTTGTCAGGGAGTGGGAGGTTGGGAGAGAGGGTGTGTCAGGGAGTGGGAGGTTAGGAGAGAGGGTTTGTCAGGGAGTGGGAGGTTGGGAGAGAGGGTGACAGGGAGTGGGAGGTTGGAAGAGAGGGTGTGTCAGGGAGTGGGAGGTTGGGAGAGAGGCTCGGTCGGGGAGTGGGAGATACGGAGAGTGGATGGGTCAAGGAGGGGGAGGTTGGGATAGAGGGTGGGTCGTGGAGTGGGAGTTGGAGAGAGGGTGTGTTGGGGAGGGGGAGGTTGGGAGAGAGGTTGGATCAGGGAGTGCTAGGCATGGAGAGAGGGTGGGTCAGCGAGTGGAAGGTTTGGAGTGAGGGTGGGTCAGGGAGTGGGAGGTTTGGAGAGAGGGTGGGTCAGGGAGGGGGAGGTTTGGAGAGAGGGTGGGTCAGGGAGGGGGAGGCTGGGAGAGAGGGTGTGTCAGGGAGTGGGAGGTTGGGAGACAGGGTGGGTCAGGGTGGGGGAGGCTGGGAGAGAGGGTGGGTCAGTGAGTGGGAGGTTTGGAGAGAGGGTGGGTCAGGGAGTAGGATGCTTGGAGACAGGGTAGGTCAAGAATTGGAAGGTTTGGAGAGAGGATCGGTCGGGGTGTGGTTGATTCGGAGAGAGGTTGTGTCAGGCAGAGGGAGAGAGGGTGGGTCAGGGAGGGGGAGGTTTGTAGAGAGGGTGGGTCAAGGAGGGGGAGGTTTGTAGAGAGGGTGGGTCAGGGAGGGTGAGGTCGCAAGAGAGGGTGGGTCAGGGAGTGGGTGGTTTGGGGGGAGGGTGGGTCAGGGAGGGGGAGGTGTGGAGAGAGGGTTGTTCAGGGCGTGGGAGGTTTGTAGAGAGGGTTGTTCAGGAATGGGATGTTTGGAGAGAGGTTGGGTCAGGGGGTTGGAGGTTTGGAGAGAGGGAGAGTCAGGGAGTGGCGGGTTCGAGAGAGAGAGGGTCGGGGAGTGGAACGTTCGGAGAGAGGGTGGTTCAGGGAGGGAGAAGTTGGGAAAGAGGGTGGGTCAGTGAGTGGGAGGTTTGGAGAGAGGGTGGGTCAGGGAGTAGGATGCTTGGAGACAGGGTAGGTCAAGAATTGGAAGGTTTGGAGAGAGGATCGGTCGGGGTGTGGTTGATTCGGAGAGAGGTTGTGTCAGGCAGAGGGAGAGAGGGTGGGTCAAGGAGGGGGAGGTTTGTAGAGAGGGTGGGTCAAGGAGGGGGAGGTTTGTAGAGAGGGTGGGTCAGGGAGGGGGAGGTCGCAAGAGAGGGTGGGTCAGGGAGTGGGTGGTTTGGGGGGAGGGTGGGTCAGGTAGGGGGAGGTGTGGAGAGAGGGTTGTTCAGGGCGTGGGATGTTTGTAGAGAGGGTTGTTCAGGAATGGGATGTTGGGAGAGAGGGTGGGTCAGGGGGTCGGAGGTTTGGAGAGAGGGAGAGTCAGGGAGTGACGGGTTCGGAGAGAGAGGGTCGGGGAGTGGAAGGTTCGGAGAGAGGGTGGTTCAGGGAGGGAGAAGTTGGGAAAGAGGGTGGGTCAGTGAGTGGGAGGTTTGGAGAGAGAGTGGGTCAGGGAGTAGGAGGTTCGGAGACAGGGTTGATCAGTGAATGGAAGGTTGGGGTGGAGGGTGGGTTGGGGAGTTGGAGTTTTGGAGAGAGGGTGGGTCAGGGAGTGGGAGGTTGGGAGAGAGACTGGGTCAGGCAGTGGCAGGTACGGAGAGAGGGTGAATTGCAGAGTGGGTGGTTCAGAGAGAGGGTGGATCAGGGTGTGTGAGGTTTGGAAAGCGGGTGTGTCAGGGAGGGGTAGGTTCGGAGAGAGGGTTGGTCACGGAGTGGGAGGTGTGGACAGAGGTTGAGTTGGGGATTAGGTTGTTTGGATAGGGGGTGGGTCAGTGAGTGGGAGGTCTGGAGAGAGGGTGGGTCAGGGAGGGGGAGGTTGGGAGAGAGGGTGAATTGGGGAGTGGGAGGTTTTGAGAGAGGGTGAATCAGGGAGGGGGAGGTTAGGAGAGATGATGGGTCAGGGGGTAGGAGGTTCTGAGACAGGGTTGGTCAGTGAATGGAAGGTTGGGAGAGAGGGTGGGTTGTGGAGTTGGAGTTTTGGAGAGAGGGTGGGTCAGGGAATGGGGGGTTTGGGGAGAGGGTTGGTCAAGGAGGGGGAGGTTGGCAGAGAGGGTGGGTCAGCTACTGGGAGGTTGGGAGAGAGGGTGGGTCAGGGAGTGGGTGTTTTGGGGGGAGGGTGGGTGAGGGAGTGGGAGGTTTGGAGAGAGGGTGGGTCAGGGAGGGGGAGGTTTGTAAAGAGGGTGGGTCAAGGAGGGGGAGGTTGGGGAGAGGGTGGGTCAGGGAGGGGGAGGTTTATAGATAGGGTGGGTAAAGGAGGGGGAGGTTGGGAGAGTGGGTGGGTCAGGGAGGGGGAGGTTTGTAGAGTGGGTGTGTCAAGGAGCAGGAGGTTGGGAGAGAGGGTGGGTCAGGGAGGGGGAGGTGTGGAGAGAGGGCGATTTGGGGAGTGGGAGGTATGGAGAGAGTATGGGTCCGGGTGTTGGAGGTTTGGGGAGAGTGTTGGTCCGGGAGTTGGAGGTGTGGAGAGAGTGTCAGTTGGGCAGATGGAAGTATGGTGACAGGGTGGTTCAGGGAGTGGGAGCTGCGTATAGAGTATGAATCGGGGAGTGGGAGGGGTGGAGAGAGGGTGGGTCAGGGAGAGGGAGGTGTGGAGAGAGGGTGGGTCAGGGCGTGGGAGGTTTGAACAGAGGGTGGGTCAGGGATGGGATGTTGGGAGAGAGGGTGGGTCTGGGGGTCGGTGGTTTGGAGAGATGGAGAGTCAGGGAGTGGCGGGTTCGGAGAGAGAGTCGGTCGGGGAGTGGGAGGTTCGGGGACAGGGTGGGTCAGGGAGTGGGAGGTTTGGAGAGCGGGTGGATCAGGGAGGGGGAGGTTTGGAGAGAGGGTGGGTCAGGGATTGAGAAGTTGGAAGACAGGGTGGGTCAGGGAGCGGGAGGTGTGGAGAGAGGGTGGGTCAGGGAGTGGGAGGTGTGGAGAGGGTGGGTCAGGGAGTGGGAGGTGTGGAGAGTGGGTGGGTCAGGGCGTGGGAGGTTTGTAGAGAGTGTGAGTTAGGGATGGGATGTTGGGAGAGAGGGTGGGTCAGTGGGTCGGAGGTTTGGAGAGAGGGAGAGTCAGGGGCTGGCGGGTTCGGGGAGAGAGTGCGTCAGTGAGTGGGAATTTCGGAGAGAGTGTCGGTCGGGGAGTGGGTGATTCGGAGACAAGGTGAGTCAGTGAGGGGGAGGTTTGGAGAGAGAGTGGGTCAGGGAGTGGGAGTTGTGGAGAGAGGATGGGTCAGGGAGTGGGAGGTCTGGACCGAAGGTGGGTCAGGGAGGGGTTCGTTTGGAGAGAGGGTGAGTGAGGGAGTGGGAGGTTTGGAGAGAGGGTGGGTCAGGGAGTGGGAGGTTTGGAGACAGGGTGGGTCAGGGAATGGGAGGTTTGGAGAGAGAGTGGGTCAGGGAGTGGGAGGTTTGGAGAGAGGGTGGGTAGGGAATAGGATGCTCGGAGACAGGGTAGGTAAAGAAATGGAAGGTGGGGAGCGAGGATCAGTCGGGGTGTGGTTGGTTCGGAGAGAGGTTGTGTCAGGCAGAGGGAGAGAGGGTGGGTCAGGGAGGGGGAGGTTTGGAGAGAGGATGGGTCAGGGAGTAGGATGCTTGGAGACAGGGTAGGTCAACAAATGGAAGGTTGGGAGAGAGGATCCGTTGGGTTGTGGTTGGTTCGGAGAGAGGTTGTGTCAGGCAGAGGGAGAGAGGGTGGGTCAGGGAGGGGGAGGTTTGTAGAGAGGGTGGGTCAAGGAGGGGGAGGTTTGTAGAGAGGGTGGGTCAGGGAGGGGGAGGTCGCGAGAGAGGGTGGGTCAGCGAGTGGGTGGTTTGGGGGGAGGGTGGGTCAGGGAGGGGGAGGTATGGAGAGACGGTGAGTTGGGGAGTGGGATGTACGGAGAGAGAGTGGGTCCGGGAGTGGGAGGTGTGGAGAGAGGGTTGTTCAGGGCGTTGGAGGTTTGTAGAGAGGGTGGTTCAGGGATGGGATGTTGGGAGAGAGGGTGGGTCAGGGGGTCGGTGGTTTGGAGAGAGGGAGAGTCAGGGAGTGGCGGATTCGGAGAGAGAAAGGGTCGGGGAGTGGGAGGTTCGGAGAGAGGGTGGTTCAGGGAGGGAGAAGTTGGGAAAGAGGGTGGGTCAGAGAGGGGGAGGTCTGGAGAGAGGGTGAGTCAGGGAGTAGGAGGTTCGGAGAGAGGATGGGTCAGGGAGTAGGAGGTTCGGAGACAGGGTTGGTCAGTGAATGGAAGGTTGGGGTGGAGGGTGGGTTGGGGAGTTGGAGTTTTGGAGAGAGGGTGGGTCAGGGTGTGGGTGGTTCGGAGAGAGGGTGGGTCAGGGTGTGTGAGGTTTTGAAAGCGGGTGTGTCAGGGAGGGATAGGTTCGGAGAGAGGGTTGTTCGTGGAGTGGGAGGTGTGGACAGAGGTTGAGTTGGGGATTAGGATGTTTGGAGAGAGGGTGAGTCAGGAAGCTATGGAGAGAGGGTGGCTCAGGGAGGGGGAGGTTGGGAGAGAGGGTGAATTGGGGATTGGGAGGTTTGGAGAGAGGGTGCGTCGGGGAGGGTGAGGTTGGGAAAGATGGTGGGTCAGGGAGACGGAGGTTTGGAGAGGGTGGGTCAGGGAGTAGGAGGTTTTGAGAGAGGGTGAGTCAGGGAGAGGGAGATTAGGAGAGATGATGGGTCAGGGGGTAGGAGGTTCTGAGACAGGGTTGGTCAGTGAATGGAAGGTTGGGAGAGAGGGTGGGTTGTGGAGTTAGAGTTTTGGAGAGAGGGTGGGTCAGGGAATGGGGGGTTTGAGGAAAGGGTTGGTCAAGGAGGGGAAGTTGGGAGAGAGGGTGGGTCAGCTACTGAGAGGTTGGGAGAGAGGGTGGGTCAGGGAGTGGGTGGTTTGGGGGGAGGGTGGGTGAGGGAGGGGAAGGTTTGGAGAGAGGATGAGTTGAGGAGTGGGAGGTTTGGAGAGAGGGTGGGTCAGGGAGTGGGTGGTTGGGAGAGAGGGTGGGTCAGGGAGTGGGAGGCGTGGAGAGAGGGTGATTTGGGGAGTGGGAGGTATGGAGAGAGTGTGGGTTAGGGAGTGGGAGGTTGGGAGAGAGGGTTTGTCAGGGAGTGGGAGGTTGGGAGAGAGGGTGTGTCAGGGAGTGGGAGGTTAGGAGAGAGGGTTTGTCAGGGAGTGGGAGGTTGGGAGAGAGGGTGACAGGGAGTGGGAGGTTGGAAGAGAGGGTGTGTCAGGGAGTGGGAGGTTGGGAGAGAGGCTCGGTCGGGGAGTGGGAGATACGGAGAGTGGATGGGTCAAGGAGGGGGAGGTTGGGATAGAGGGTGGGTCGTGGAGTGGGAGTTGGAGAGAGGGTGTGTTGGGGAGGGGGAGGTTGGGAGAGAGGTTGGATCAGGGAGTGCTAGGCATGGAGAGAGGGTGGGTCAGCGAGTGGAAGGTTTGGAGTGAGGGTGGGTCAGGGAGTGGGAGGTTTGGAGAGAGGGTGGGTCAGGGAGGGGGAGGTTTGGAGAGAGGGTGGGTCAGGGAGGGGGAGGCTGGGAGAGAGGGTGTGTCAGGGAGTGGGAGGTTGGGAGACAGGGTGGGTCAGGGTGGGGGAGGCTGGGGGAGAGGGTGGGTCAGTGAGTGGGAGGTTTGGAGAGAGGGTGGGTCAGGGAGTAGGATGCTTGGAGACAGGGTAGGTCAAGAATTGGAAGGTTTGGAGAGAGGATCGGTCGGGGTGTGGTTGATTCGGAGAGAGGTTGTGTCAGGCAGAGGGAGAGAGGGTGGGTCAGGGAGGGGGAGGTTTGTAGAGAGGGTGGGTCAAGGAGGGGGAGGTTTGTAGAGAGGGTGGGTCAGGGAGGGTGAGGTCGCAAGAGAGGGTGGGTCAGGGAGTGGGTGGTTTGGGGGGAGGGTGGGTCAGGGAGGGGGAGGTGTGGAGAGAGGGTTGTTCAGGGCGTGGGAGGTTTGTAGAGAGGGTTGTTCAGGAATGGGATGTTTGGAGAGAGGTTGGGTCAGGGGGTTGGAGGTTTGGAGAGAGGGAGAGTCAGGGAGTGGCGGGTTCGAGAGAGAGAGGGTCGGGGAGTGGAACGTTCGGAGAGAGGGTGGTTCAGGGAGGGAGAAGTTGGGAAAGAGGGTGGGTCAGTGAGTGGGAGGTTTGGAGAGAGGGTGGGTCAGGGAGTAGGATGCTTGGAGACAGGGTAGGTCAAGAATTGGAAGGTTTGGAGAGAGGATCGGTCGGGGTGTGGTTGATTCGGAGAGAGGTTGTGTCAGGCAGAGGGAGAGAGGGTGGGTCAAGGAGGGGGAGGTTTGTAGAGAGGGTGGGTCAAGGAGGGGGAGGTTTGTAGAGAGGGTGGGTCAGGGAGGGGGAGGTCGCAAGAGAGGGTGGGTCAGGGAGTGGGTGGTTTGGGGGGAGGGTGGGTCAGGTAGGGGGAGGTGTGGAGAGAGGGTTGTTCAGGGCGTGGGATGTTTGTAGAGAGGGTTGTTCAGGAATGGGATGTTGGGAGAGAGGGTGGGTCAGGGGGTCGGAGGTTTGGAGAGAGGGAGAGTCAGGGAGTGACGGGTTCGGAGAGAGAGGGTCGGGGAGTGGAAGGTTCGGAGAGAGGGTGGTTCAGGGAGGGAGAAGTTGGGAAAGAGGGTGGGTCAGTGAGTGGGAGGTTTGGAGAGAGAGTGGGTCAGGGAGTAGGAGGTTCGGAGACAGGGTTGATCAGTGAATGGAAGGTTGGGGTGGAGGGTGGGTTGGGGAGTTGGAGTTTTGGAGAGAGGGTGGGTCAGGGAGTGGGAGGTTGGGAGAGAGACTGGGTCAGGCAGTGGCAGGTACGGAGAGAGGGTGAATTGCAGAGTGGGTGGTTCAGAGAGAGGGTGGATCAGGGTGTGTGAGGTTTGGAAAGCGGGTGTGTCAGGGAGGGGTAGGTTCGGAGAGAGGGTTGGTCACGGAGTGGGAGGTGTGGACAGAGGTTGAGTTGGGGATTAGGTTGTTTGGATAGGGGGTGGGTCAGTGAGTGGGAGGTCTGGAGAGAGGGTGGGTCAGGGAGGGGGAGGTTGGGAGAGAGGGTGAATTGGGGAGTGGGAGGTTTTGAGAGAGGGTGAATCAGGGAGGGGGAGGTTAGGAGAGATGATGGGTCAGGGGGTAGGAGGTTCTGAGACAGGGTTGGTCAGTGAATGGAAGGTTGGGAGAGAGGGTGGGTTGTGGAGTTGGAGTTTTGGAGAGAGGGTGGGTCAGGGAATGGGGGGTTTGGGGAGAGGGTTGGTCAAGGAGGGGGAGGTTGGCAGAGAGGGTGGGTCAGCTACTGGGAGGTTGGGAGAGAGGGTGGGTCAGGGAGTGGGTGTTTTGGGGGGAGGGTGGGTGAGGGAGTGGGAGGTTTGGAGAGAGGGTGGGTCAGGGAGGGGGAGGTTTGTAAAGAGGGTGGGTCAAGGAGGGGGACGTTGGGGAGAGGGTGGGTCAGGGAGGGGGAGGTTTGTAGATAGGGTGGGTAAAGGAGGGGGAGGTTGGGAGAGTGGGTGGGTCAGGGAGGGGGAGGTTTGTAGAGTGGGTGTGTCAAGGAGCAGGAGGTTGGGAGAGAGGGTGGGTCAGGGAGGGGGAGGTGTGGAGAGAGGGCGATTTGGGGAGTGGGAGGTATGGAGAGAGTATGGGTCCGGGTGTTGGAGGTTTGGGGAGAGTGTTGGTCCGGGAGTTGGAGGTGTGGAGAGAGTGTCAGTTGGGCAGATGGAAGTATGGTGACAGGGTGGTTCAGGGAGTGGGAGCTGCGTATAGAGTATGAATCGGGGAGTGGGAGGGGTGGAGAGAGGGTGGGTCAGGGAGAGGGAGGTGTGGAGAGAGGGTGGGTCAGGGCGTGGGAGGTTTGAACAGAGGGTGGGTCAGGGATGGGATGTTGGGAGAGAGGGTGGGTCTGGGGGTCGGTGGTTTGGAGAGATGGAGAGTCAGGGAGTGGCGGGTTCGGAGAGAGAGTCGGTCGGGGAGTGGGAGGTTCGGGGACAGGGTGGGTCAGGGAGTGGGAGGTTTGGAGAGCGGGTGGATCAGGGAGGGGGAGGTTTGGAGAGAGGGTGGGTCAGGGATTGAGAAGTTGGAAGACAGGGTGGGTCAGGGAGCGGGAGGTGTGGAGAGAGGGTGGGTCAGGGAGTGGGAGGTGTGGAGAGAGGGTGGGTCAGGGAGTGGGAGGTGTGGAGAGTGGGTGGGTCAGGGCGTGGGAGGTTTGTAGAGAGTGTGAGTTAGGGATGGGATGTTGGGAGAGAGGGTGGGTCAGTGGGTCGGAGGTTTGGAGAGAGGGAGAGTCAGGGGCTGGCGGGTTCGGGGAGAGAGTGCGTCAGTGAGTGGGAATTTCGGAGAGAGTGTCGGTCGGGGAGTGGGTGATTCGGAGACAAGGTGAGTCAGTGAGGGGGAGGTTTGGAGAGAGAGTGGGTCAGGGAGTGGGAGTTGTGGAGAGAGGATGGGTCAGGGAGTGGGAGGTCTGGACCGAAGGTGGGTCAGGGAGGGGTTCGTTTGGAGAGAGGGTGAGTGAGGGAGTGGGAGGTTTGGAGAGAGGGTGGGTCAGGGAGTGGGAGGTTTGGAGAGAGGGTGGGTCAGGGAATGGGAGGTTTGGAGAGAGAGTGGGTCAGGGAGTGGGAGGTTTGGAGAGAGGGTGGGTTAGGGAGTGGGAGGTTTGGAGAGAGAGTGGGTCAGGGAGTGGGAGGTTTGGAGAGAGTTTGGGTCAGGGAGTGGCAGGTATGGAGAGAGGGTGAATTAGGGAGGGGGAGCTTGGGAGAGACGGTTGGTTGGGGAGTGGGAGGTATGGACAGAGGTTGAGTCAGGGAGGGGGAGGTTTGTAGAGAGGGTGGGTCAAGGAGGGGGAGGTTGGGAGAGAGGTTAGGTCAGGGAGGAGGAGGTTTGTAGAGTGGATGGGTCAAGGAGGGGGAGGTTGGGAGAGAGACGGTCAAGGAAGGGGTAGGTGTGGAGAGAGTGTGAGTTGGGCATCTGGAAGTATGGTGACAGGGTGGGTCAGGGAGTGGGAGGTGTGTATAGAGTATGAATCGGGGAGTGGGAGAGTGGAGAGAGGGTGTGTCAGGGATGGGAGGTGTGGAGAGAGGGTGGGACAGGGAGTGGGAGGTGTGGAGAGAGGGTGGTTCAGGGCGTGGGAGGTTTGTACAGAGGGTGGATCGGGGGTCGGAGGTTTGGAGAGATGGTGAGTCAGAGAGTGGCGGGTTCGGAGAGAGAGTCGGTCGGGGAGTGGGAGATTCGGAGACAGGGTGGGTCAGGGAGTGGGAGGTTCGGAGAGAGGGTGGATCAAGGAGGGGGAGGTTTGGGGAGTAGGTTTGGTCAGGGAGGGGGAGGTTGGGAGAGAGGGTGGGTCAGAGATGGGGTGCTTTGGAGAGAGGGTGGGTCAGGGAGTGGCAGGTACGGAGAGAGGGTGAATTAGGGAGGGGGAGGTTTGTAGAGTAGGTGGGTCAAGGAGGGGGAGGTTGGGAGAGAGGGTGGGTCAGAGATGGGGTGGTTTGGAGAGAGGGTGGGTCAGGGAGTGGGAGATGTGGAGAGAGGATGGGTTAGGGAGTGAGAGGTTAGGAGAGAGGATGGGTCAGGGAGTGAGAGGTTGGGAGAGAGGATGGGTCAAGGAGGGGGAGGTTTGGAGAGAGGTTGTGTCAGGGAGTGAGAGGCTGGGAGAGAGGATGGGTCAGGGAGGGTTTCGTTCGGAGAAAGGGTGGGTGAGGGAGTGGGAGGTTTGGAGAGAGGTTTGGTCAGGGAGTGGAAGCTTTCGAGAGAGGGTGGGTCAGGGAGGGGGAGGGGGAGAGAGGCTGGGTCATGCAGTGGCAGGTACGGAGAGAGGGTGGGTCGGGGATTGGGAGGTTCGGAGAGAGGGTGGGTCGGGGAGTGGGAGGTTCGAAGAGAGGGTTGGTCGGGGAGTGGGAGGTGTGGACTGAGGTTGAGTTAGGGAGTAGGAGGTTTGGCGAGAGGGTGTGTCAGGGAGGGGGAGGTTGGAAGAGAGGGTGGGTCAGTGAGTGGGAGGTTTGGGGGGAGTGTGGGTCAGGGAGTGGGAGGTTTTGAGAGAGGGTGAGTCAGGGAGTGGGATGTTGGGAGAGAGGATTCGGTCAGGGAGTAGGAGGTTGGGAGACAGAGTTGGTCAGTGAATGGAAGGTTGGGAGAGTTGGTGGTTTGGGGATTGGGAGTTTTGTTGAGAGGGTGGGTCAGGGAGTGGGTGGTTTGGGGGGAGGGTGGGTCAGGGAGGGGGAGGTTTGGAGAGAGGGTGAGTTGGGGAGTGGGAGGTTTGGAGAGACAGTGGGTCAGGGAATGGGGTGTTTGGGGTGAGGGTTGGTCAGGAAGGGGGAGGTTGAGAGAGAGGGTGCATCAGGTACTGGGAGGTTTGGAGAGAGGGTAGGTCAGGGAGTGGGAGGTGTGGAGAGAGTGTGGGTCAGGAAGTGGGAGGTCGTGAGAGAGGGTGGGTTGGGGAGCTGGAGTTTTGGAGAGAGGGTGGGTCAGGGAGTGGGAGGTTCGGAGACAGGTTGGGTCAGGGAGTGGGAGTTGTGCAGAGAGGGTGGGTCAGGGAGGGGGATGTTTGGAGCGAGTGTGGGTCGGGGAGTCTGAGGTTGGGAGAGAGGATGGGTCAGGGAATGGGAGGCTTGGAGAGAGGTTGGTTCAGGGAGTGGGAGGTCTGGAGAGTGGGTGGGTCAGGAAGGGGGTTGTTTGGAGAGAGGGTGAGTGAGGGAGTGGAACGTTTGGAGAGAGGGTGGGTCAGGGAATGGGGTGTTTGGAGAGAGGGTGGGTCAGGGAGGGGGAGGTTGGGAGAGAGGGTGGGTCAGGCAATGGCGTACGGAGAGAAGGTGAATTACGGAGTGGGAGGTTCGGAGAGAGGGTGGATCAGGGTGTGTGAGGTTTGGGAAGCAGGTGTGTCAGGGAGGGGGAGCTTGGAAGAGAGGGTTAGTCGGGGAGTGGGAGGTGTGGACAGAGGTTGAGTTGGGGAGTAGGAGGTTTGGAGAGAGGGTGAGTCAGGGAGAGGGAGGTTGGGAGTGAGGATGGGTCAGGGAGTAGGAGGTTCGGAGACAGGGTTGGTGAGTGATTGGAAGGTTGGTAGAGTGGGTGGGTTGGGAGTGGGAGTTTTGGAGAGAGGTTGGTTCAGGGAGTGGGTGGTTTGTGCGGAGGGTGAGTCAGAGAGGGGGAGGTTGGGAGAGAGGATGGGTCAGGGAGTAGGAGGTTCGGAGACAGGGTTGGTCAGTGAATGGAAGGTTGGGAGAGTCGGTGGTTTGGGGATTGTGAGTTTTGGAGAGAGGGTGGGTCAGGGAGTGGGTGTTTTGGGGGGAGGGTGGGTCAGGGAGGGGGAGGTTTGGAGAGAAGGTGAGTTGGGGAGTGGGAGGTTTGGAGAGACAGTGGGTCAGGGAATGGGGTGTTTGAGGTGAGGGTTGGTCAGGAAGGGGGAGATTGGGAAAGAGGCTGCGTCAGGTACTGGGAGGTTGGGAGAGAGGGTAGGTCAGGGAGTGGGAGGTGTGGAGAGAGTGTGGGTCAGGAAGTGGGAGGTTGTGAGAGAGGGTGGGTTGGGGAGGGGGAGTTTTGGAGAGAGGGTGGTTCAGGGGGTGGGTGGTTGGGAGAGAGTGTGGGTCAGGGAGCGGGAGGTTTGTAGAGATGATGGGTCAAGGAGGGGGAGGTTGGGTGGGTCAGGGAGGGGGAGGTTTGAAGAGTGGGTGGGTCAAGGAGGGGGAGGTTGGGAGAGAGGGTGGGTCAGGGCGGGGGAGGTGTGGAGAGAGGGCGATTCGGGGAGTGGGAGGTATGGGGAGAGTGTGGGTCCGGGAGTTGGAGGTGTGGAGAGAGTGTGAGTTGGGCAGATGGAAGTATGGTGACAGGGTGGTTCAGGGAGTGAGTGGAGGTGTGTATAGAGAATGAATCGGGGAGTGGGAGGGGTGGAGAGAGGGTGGGTCAGGGAGAGGGTGGTGTGGAAAGAGGGTAGGTCAGGGCGTGGGAGGTGTGGAGAGAGGGTGGTTCAGGGCTTGGGAGGTTTGTAGAGAGGGTGAGTCAGGGATGGGATGTTGGGAGAGAGGGTGGGTCAGGGGGTCGGATGTTTGGAGAGAGGGAGAGTCAGGGAGTGGCGGGTTCGGAGAGAGAGTGCGTCAGTGAGTGGAAGGTTCGGAGAGAGGGTCGGTCGGGGAGTGGGAGGTTCGGAGACAGGGTGGGTCAGGGTTGGGAGGTTTGGAGGGAGGGTGGGTCAGGGATGGGGAGGTTTGGAGAGTAGGTGGGTCAGGGAGTGGGAGTTGTGGAGAGAGGGTGGGTCAGGGAGGGGGATGTTTGGAGCGAGTGTGGGTCGGGGAGTGTGAGGTTGGGAGAGAGGATAGGTCAGTGAGTGGGAGGTTTGGAGAGAGGTTGGTTCAGGGAGTGGGAGGTCTGCAGAGTGGGTGGGTCAAGAAGGGGGTCTTTTGGAGAGAGGGTGAGTGAGGGAGTGGAAGGTTTGGAGAGAGGGTGGGTCAGGGAGTGGAAGCTTTGCAGAGAGGGTGGGTCAGGGAGGGGGAGGTTGGGAGAGAGGGTGGGTTAGGCAATGGCAGGTATGGAGAGAGGGTGAATTGCGGAGTGGGAGGTTCGGAGAGAGGGTGGATCAGGATGTGTGAGGTTTGGGAAGCGGGTGTGTCAGGGAGGGGGAGCTTGGGAGAGAGGGTTGGTCGGGGAGTGGGAGGTGTGGACAGAGGTTGAGTTGGGGAGTAGGAGGTTTGGAGAGAGGGTGAGTCAGGGAGGGGGAGGTTGGGAGAGAGGATGGGTCAGGGGGTAGGAGGTTCGGAGACAGGGTTGGTGAGTGAATGGAAGGTTGGTAGAGTGGGTGGGTTGGGGAGTGGGAGATTTAGAGTGAGGGTTGGTCAGTGAGTGGGAGGTTTGGGGGGATGGTGGGTCAGGGAGGATGAGGTTTGGAGGGAGGGTAAGTTGGGGAGTGGGAGGTTGGGAGAGAGGGTGGGTCAGGGAGTGTGAGGTTTGGGGAGAGGGTGGGTCAGGGAGTTTGAGGTTGGGTGAGAGGGTGGGTCAGGGAGTAGGAGGTTTGGGGAGAGGGTGAGTTGGGGAGTAGGAGGTTTGGAGAGAGGGTGTGTCAGGGAGGGGGAGGTTTGGAGAGAGGGTGTGTCAGGGAGAGGGAGGTTTTGAGAGAGGTTGAGTCAGAGAGGGGGAGGTTGGGAAAGAGGGTGGGTCAGGGTGGGGGAGGTTGGAGAGAGGGTGAGTCAGGGAGAGGGAGATTTTGAGAGAGGTTGAGTCAGAGAGGGGGAGGTTGGGAGAGAGGATGGGTCAGGGAGTAGGAGGTTCAGAGACAGGGTTGGTCAGTGAATGGAAGTTTGGGAGAGAGGGTGAGTTGGGGAGTGGTAGGTTTGGAGAGAGGGTGGGTCAGGGAGTGGGAGGTTTGGGGGGAGGGTGAGTTGGGGAGTGGGAGGTTTGGAGATAGTGTGGGTCAGAGAGTGGGAGGTTTGGGGAGAGGGTGAGTCAGGAAAGGGGAGGTTGGGAGAGAGAATAGGTCAAGAAATGGAAGGTTGGGAGCGAGGTTGTGTCAGGGAGTGGGAGGTGTGGAGAGAGTGTGAGTCGGGGAGTGGGAGGTTTGGAGAGAGGGTGGGTCAGGGAGTGGGAGGTTGGGAGTGAGGCTGGGTCAGGGAGTGGGATGCGTGGAGAGAGTATGAGTTGGGGAGTGGGTGGTTTGGAGAGAGTGTGGGACGGGGAGGAGGAGGTTCGCAGAGAGTGTGGGTCGGGGAGTCAGAGATTTGGAGAGAGGGTGGGTCAGGGAGCTGCAGGTGTGGGGAGAGGATAAGTTGGGGAATGCGATGTGTGGAGAGACGGTGGGTCAGGGAATTGGAGGTGTGTATAGAGCGTGAGTGGGGGAGTGGGAGGGATGGAGAGAGGGTGGGTCAGGATGTGGGAGGCGTGGAGAGTGTGTGAGTTGTGGGGTGGGAGGTTTTGAGTGAGGGTGGGTCAGGGAGGGGGATGTTGGGAGAGAGGGTTGTATGAGGGATGGGAGGTTGGGAGAGACGGTTGGTCAGGGAGTCGGAGGTTTGGAGAGAGCGAGGGTCAGGGAGTGGGGGGTTTGGTGAGAGTTTGGGCCAGCGTGTGGGAGGTTCGGAGAGAGGGTCGGTCGTGGAGTGGGATGTTCGGAGAGAGGGTGGGTCAGTGTATGGAATGTTTGGAGAGAGGGTGGGTCAGGGAGTTTGAGGTTGGGTGAGAGGGTGGGTCAGGGAGTAGGAGGTTTGGGGAGAGGGTGAGTTGGGGAGTAGGAGGTTTGGAGAGAGGGTGTGTCAGGGAGGGGGAGGTTGGGAAAGAGGGTGGGTCAGGGTGGGGGTGGTTTGGAAAGAGGGTGAGTCAGGGAGTGGGAGGTTGGGAGAGAGGGTGGGTCAGGGAGAGGGAGATTTTGAGAGAGGTTGAGTCAGAGAGGGGGAGGTTGGGAGAGAGAATGGGTCAGGGAGTAGGAGGTTCAGAGACAGGGTTGGTCAGTGAATGGAAGTTTGGGAGAGTGGGTGGGTTGGGGAGTGGGAGTTTTGGAGAGAGGGTGGGTCAGGGAGTGGGTGGTTTGGGGGGAGGGTGGGTCACGGAAGGGGAAGTTTGGAGAGAGGGTGAGTTGGGGAGTGGTAGGTTTGGAGAGAGGGTGGGTCAGGGAGTGGGAGGTTTGGGGGAGGGTGGGTCAGGGAGGGGGAGGTTTGGAGGGAGGGTGAGTTGGGGAGTGGGAGGTTTGGAGATAGTGTGGGTCAGAGAGTGGGAGGTTTGGGGAGAGGGTGAGTCAGGAAAGGGGAGGTTGGGAGAGAGGGTAGGTCAAGAAATAGAAGGTTGGGAGCGAGGTTGTGTCAGGGAGTGGGAGGTGTGGAGAGAGTGTGAGTCGGGGAGTGGGAGGTTTGGAGAGAGGGTGGGTCAGGGAGTGGGAGGTTGGGAGTGAGGCTGGGTCAGGGAGTGGGATGCGTGGAGAGAGTATGAGTTGGGGAGTGGGTGGTTTGGAGAGAGTGTGGGACGGGGAGGAGGAGGTTCGCAGAGAGTGTGGGTCGGGGAGTCAGAGATTTGGAGAGAGGGTGGGTCAGGGAGCTGCAGGTGTGGGGAGAGGGTAAGTTGGGGAGTGCGATGTGTGGAGAGACGGTGGGTCAGGGAATTGGAGGTGTGTATAGAGTGTGAGTGGGGGAGTGGGAGGGATGGAGAGAGGGTGGGTCAGGATGTGGGAGGCGTGGAGAGTGTGTGAGTTGTGGAGTGGGAGGTTTTGAGTGAGGGTGGGTCAGGGAGGGGGATGTTGGGAGAGAGGGTTGTATGAGGGATGGGAGGTTGGGAGAGACGGTTGGTCAGGGAGTCGGAGGTTTGGAGAGAGCGAGGGTCAGGGAGTGGGGGGTTTGGTGAGAGTTTGGGCCAGTGTGTGGGAGGTTCGGAGAGAGGGTCGGTCGTGGAGTGGGAGGTTCGGAGAGAGGGTGGGTCAGTGTATGGAATGTTTGGAGAGAGGGTGGGTCAGGGAGTGGGAGGTTTGACGAGAGTGTGGGTCAGTGAGTGGGATGTTTGGAGAGAGTGAGGGTCAGGGAGTGGGAGGTTGGGAGAGAGGGTGGGTCAGGGAATGGGAGGTTGGGAGACAGGGTTGGTCAGGGCGTTGGAGGTTTGGATAGAGGATGGGTCAGGGAGTGGGAGGTTCGGATAGAGTGTCGGTCGGGGAGTGGGAGTTTCGGAGAGAGCGTGGGTCAGGGAGGGGGCGGTGTGGAGAGAGGATGAGTTGGGGAGTAGGAGGTATGGAGAGAGGGTGGGTCAGGGAGTGGGAGGTGTGGAGAGAAGGTGAGTTGGGGAGTAGGAGGTATGGAGAGAGGGTGGGTCAGGGAGTGGGAGGTGTGGAGAGAGGGTGAGTTGGGGAGTAGGAGGTATGGAGAGAGGGTGGGTCAGGGAGTGGGAGGTGTGGAGAGAGGGTGAGTTGGGGAGTAGGAGGTATGGAGAGAGGGTGGGTCAGGGAGTGGGAGGTGTGGAGAGAGAGTGAGTTGGGGAGTTGGAAGTATGGTGACAGGGTGGGTCAGGGAGTGGGAGGTTTGTACAGAGTGTGAGTCGGGGAGTGGGAGGGGTGGAGAGAGGGTGGGTCAGGGAGTGGGAGGTTTGGAGAGATGGTGGGTCAGGGATGGGTTGTTGGGAGAGAAGGTGGGTCAGGGGGTCGGAGGTTTGGAGGGAGGGAGTCAGGGAGTGGCGGGTTCAGAGAGAGAGTGGGTCAGTGAGTGCGAGGTTCGGAGAGAGGGTCAGGCGGAGAGTGGGAGGTTCGGAGAGAGGGTGGGTCAGTGAGGGGGAAAGAGAGTGGGTCAGGGAGTGGAACTTTGGGAGACAGGATGGGTTTGGCAAGATGAGAGGCAGCAAGTCGGAGAGTTAGAGACCGGGCCAAGTAGCTCCAAAATGGTGTCAATCAGAACAGTTGGGAAGCAAGCTAAAATGAATCTTGTGGTGCTCATTGAGATTGCAGCCCCCAGTAATTTACTGACATTAAAGCAAAACCATTAAATAGGGACTTACTGTAATTGTAGCATTTGTTGCTTGCATTGCCACCTGGAGTTTTCTACTCGTGAGTTCACCAATATACTGGGAATATTATTGTATATTAAAATGAAGATAAGCAGTATTTGCATGCCACATCATCTGAATATTATTCAATTTTGAGTTAAAAATACCTGGTGTCTGCATCAGCTGAGACCAATGGGAGTAAATTGCTTTGAATCTGATGTCCAGAGAGACAGCAACTTATATTTATATAACTTAATAATACATCCCAAGGTGCTTCACAGGAGCATTATAAAACAAAGTATGTCCTGGAGCCACATAAGGTGGTATTAGGTCAGATGATGGAAGGATTGGTTAGAGGAGTGGGTTTTAAGGAGTGTCTTAATGGAGGAAGTGAGGTAGAGAGGCGAAGAGGGTTCGGGTGGGAATTCCAGAGTTTTGGGTCTTGAAGACTGAAGGTGGAGAAAGAATTAAAATTGACGATGTTAAAGTGGCCAGAATTGATATCTTGGAGGGTTGTGGGGCTGGAGGGGATGACAAAGATAGGGAGGGGATGAGGCTATGGATGGGTTTGAAAACAGGATGAGTGTTTTAAAATCAAGCCTTGGTTGAGAGGGAGCCAGCGTGTGTCAGTGAGCACTGGGCTGAGCGGAGGGGAGCAGGACTTGGTGTGAGTTAAGACTCAGGCAGCTGCGTTTGGGATGACCTCAGTTGGAGGAGGGTAGAATGTGGGAGACCAGCCAGAATTGCATTGGAATGGTCAAGCCTAGAGATGACAAAGGTTATAAAACCGCGAGTAAAGTTCACTGGAATTACAGAAGAGCTTTATTTTTTTTAAATGTTTGCCTAGCTACGTGTATAGAGACATTCGTTCCTTTGCCAGAATAATGGCCTGTGAGAGCAGGTACACAACAGAGGAAAGGAAAGAGCAGTAGTACATATGGATGGTGTCCCTTCAAGATGTTATCCTCCATCCCCAAAGAACTTCTAAAGCATGCAGTTTCTATGAAGACCCCAGAGAGGAGTTTTGCCAATGACCACATCAAGACCTGTGACCAAGATCACGGGCCAGGCATTCATTTGGCTCCTCACTTGGTGATTCGCTTCCAGAGTGCCAGGAAATTGCACAGGGGGCATTTATCACATAAACCTGACAGTTACCCAAGTCTGGCAACATGGTCACAACTCAGCTGCTGTTCTCCAACCTGCTGCTGCATCCTCAGCCAATATCAGTCTTTTAAAGGTCTGGAACAGCCTGTGGCTGTGGGAGCCATGACCACCTTCAATTTTTATTCCACAGCCTCCTTTCAAGCAGCTACAGGGAATCTGTGTGATATCATCCAGGGTGCCATCTGGGCAAACATTCTTCAGGCAGCTGAACAGTCTGCTTAAGAGAGCTGGGGAATTCATTCAGTTTGACATGACAGCAACACTGCAGCATGATAGGGCTACACTGGGGTTTCATCTCATCCCCAAAGTACAATATATGGCACCCACAATACCATATGAGCTTTTACTATGAACCCACTCAGCTTTCTTAATGGGAAAGGATATCCCTGGCTGAATGTCCAGTTTATGTGTGACAAGATGCAGATAATCTTACCTGTAAATGCTACATTGCCGTGGTGCATTCATTCTCAGGAATTCCACTCTCCCTGAGCTCTTCAAGGGAGAAAGTCAGGTGATGGATTGTCTCCAAAAAGGATACAATCCTCAAGTCATAGAGAATCTTAGGCAGGTATCTCTTGCTGCTTTGGAGGCAGAATAAGATGAAGTAACAGGGTAGTCACTCAAAAAACTCCTTGTCATTGCTGAGAGGTATCAGAACTCAAATTGTCAAGAAAAGTTTCTCACTGTCCTTTGTCACAACAATCATTTTTCTTACCACCACCCCCCCACCCACCCTCCGCCTTCGTGTTACAAAACCTTCAATCCTGTGCTCATCTATATCATCTACAGAACATGAGACCTCCATGGCCATAACAATATACCCCTTCACTAGAAGGAGCAGTGCACATGGTGCTCAAGGAGGAAACTGCAGAATGATTCCTTGCCCTTGTCAGGTCACTAAGCTTTCGCTGGTTCTCTCCTGTTCTCGAGAAGAGTCATATTGGACTGGAAGCTTTAACTCTGTTTCTCTCTGCACAGATGCCGCCAGTCCTGCTGAGTTTTTCCAACACTTGGTTTTTTTTTAATTTAAGCTGTCTTTGGCACTGCTAAGTTCCGTGGGGCCATATGAGACACTTTATTGCAGCTTCCTCCTGAATGGAAACACAATAGTAATTTTCTCCTTAGCTGCACCTGATCCAGGAGGCTCTGTAAAGTCAGCCTCCTTAAAAATATGGTATTCATCTCTACTGTCTGCTTCCACTACCTGCCCTGCGTCTGATTTTTTTAAGGGTCCTTCACTTGGTGACATGTTTTAAGAATGTCAGGGAATATTACGAGGCATAAATCACACAAACTCCTGGCAGTTACTTCAGTCTGGGCCTGGCTACCTGTTGACTATTTACCAGTTTCCTCTTGGTCTAGAATGACATCATCCTAGGCCTTTTCAAGGCCTTTACCTGTAATTTTCATTCCCACCACCACCCCCCTACAGCTCAGTCCTTAGGTGTTACACATGAATTGTACTCTACCAATGAAAATAAGGTGCAAACGAGACAACCCCTTGGCCTGTGACTGGGCTGCTGCTGGCAAGAATGTGCAGGCTGAGCTGTTGCCTCCCGAACACTGGTGTACATCACCACCTAAACTTTCAGGGCCCTGCAATTTAAAATTCCCTGCGGCATTCAATTAGTGACAAGATCACCTGAAGAAATCTCAGGAAACTGTCCTCAGCCAATTGTGACAAAGCCCACACCGTGGGGAAATGAAGAAATGCGGACCTCTACAGACTGAGAGGAAATTTCACAGAACGCATCCAGTCCTTGTTTGAAAAATCTGAACAGCAACCTAAGTGAGAGCAGGCACCTCCACAACTGGGGATATATGGCAAGGCTGCGCTACTGATTGAAGCTGCACTGTGTTTAGCAAACACCATCCAGAGGCCAGGAGAGAGCCATTTCCTGTCTGTTCATAAATCTCCTCGCGCTACCTGGGACCAGATCGATAACCTTCCTTTTCAGCCACAAGACACTGGTGGGATGCGAGAAGGGGGAGTTGGGAAGAAATTTGTACCCTTACAAAAGAACATGTATTTAACTAAGAGGCGCAAGCAACTCTATTGTTGCAAAGTGTTTATCTGCAATCCATATTTTTCCAGTTTCTGCTGGGTTAAATGGAATTTTTAGCAAATATCCAATGAAGGATAATGGAAAATGGACACTCGGTAATCACCTTTTTGAAAAGATTGATCCAAGTGGGACCAATGTTAACAAAAAAAAAAGCTTCTGATTTCTGCAGCTTCTCATAAAATAAAGCTTGAACAACCTCATTGCTGTGCAACACTCTGTTCCAACACATAGCACAAGTGATTTCACAAAGCTTTGCCACCTCTGTCCTATCCAGCCATACCACTCACATGACTAGCGATGTGAGACTGTGAGGGATTAAACTTTACATCGTGGGTGGGAAGCAGGAGTCAGGACCATTTCTGGATCCCGAATTCATTCCAGGGGGAAACGGTCACTTCTCGGGATTTTAACCAGGACTTTAATTGGCACGGAGACAGGTTCCTGGTCCAATTGGAGTAGCAGCTTGAGAGGAGCGGCAGGCTGCAGTAGAGGGTGAGTAACTGAGGGGGCGCTTCAACATGGAGGCACCCTCTCACCAACTTTTTAAATCTTTAAATACAAAACAGAGTCAGCAGCCGAGCCACGACTATGATGGAGGGTTGGGGGAAATCCCTCGACAGGGTAGCCTTTGGGTGTACCTGTGCCCTGACTGTCACTGGGTGACCACCTCCAGGCAGTTGCACCGGGAAACTGGGGGTCGACTGGAAAATCTCAAAAATGGCCAGGAAAGGGGTTGGGAAACTGGGACGTCATTTTTGAGCCCCAACCGCCTGTATTTCCGATATCATTGGGACGCAGAAATGCTGTCCTCAGTATTTCAAGAGGTACAGACAGAGAAACCAGCAATACTTTACATGCAACAGAAGTTAGGCTCATTGGCTTGTAGTTGTCTTTGTCATTCTGCTCCTCTTAAAAGGCTGGCATTAGCTGAACTTTTAACATTCTAATGATACATTCCCACCATGATCCTGGTGCCCATGTCTGTTGCTGTTCTGCTTAATTGCTGCCATAATGATCTGAAACATATTATTGTGCAGTGTTTGCAGAAATGGGTTATTTGGACCAACAGATCCATGCTGGAGTTTATGGGACTATCATAACCTTCCAACCTTCCTTCCAACCACCTTCATCAAACCTCATCAACATACCCTTGTCTCCCTTCTTCCTTCATGAGTTTATCTAGCCTTCCTTTAAAAGAGTTCACACTATTTGTCTTAGCTACACCTCGTAGCAGTGGGTTCCACATTCTATACACCATCTGGCTACAGAGCTTTCTCCTGAATTCCTTATTGGATTTATTTATTTCTATGTTACTTCTGTGATTCCTTATTCTGCTCTCACCCATAAGTGGGATCAAGCTAGATTGCCTCTCATGGAAATTGATACATACAGCAGCTGGAATATTCGGGCAGTATGTTAATCTCAGGGCACATCATGACTGTCCTTTTGAAACAGCCACATCCTAAAAGACATATGGATACTGGCCTTTAGGTTCATTCAAACATTTGTACTTCACACTTCAGTAGTGTACATTTGACATTCGCTATAATAATTTTTAAAATTTATTCATGGGATGTGAGCATCACTGGCTGGGCCAGCATTTATTGCCCATCTCTCATTGGCCTTGAGAAGGTGGTGGTGAGCTGCCTTCTTGAACCGCTGTAGTCCCTGTGGTGTAGGTACACCCACAGTGCTGTTAAGGAGGGAGTTCCAGGATATTGACCCAGAGATAGTGAAGGAACAGCAATATATTTCCAAGTCAGGGTGGTGAGTGGCTTGGAGGGGAACTTCCAGGTGATGGTGTTCCCATGTATCTGCTGTCCTTGTCCTTCTAGGTGGTGGTGGTCATAGGTTTGGAAGGTGCTGTCCAAGGAGCCTTGGTGAGTTTCTGCAGTGCATCTTGTAGATGGTACACACTGCTGTTACTGTGCGTCAGTGGTGGAGGGAGTGAATGTTTGTGGATGGGGTACCAATCAAGCGGGCTGCTTTGTCCTGGATGGCATCAACCTTTTTGAGTGTTGTTGGAGCTGCACTCATCCAGGCAGATGGAGAGTATTCCATCACACTCCATGGTGGACAGGCATTGGGGAGTCAGGTGGTGAGTTACTTGCCACAGGATTCCTAGCGTTTGACCTGCTCTTGAAGCCACAGTATTTATATGGCTAGTCCAGTTCAGTTTCTGGTCAATGGTAACCCCCAGGATGTTGATAGTGGGGGATTCATCAGTAATGCCATTGAACGTCAAGGGGCAATGGTTAGATTCTTTCTTGTCGGAGATGGGCATTGCCTGGCACTTGTGTGGTGCGAATGTTAATTACCATTTGCTGTGGTGAGATTCAACCCGAGGCCCCCAGAGCATTACCCTGGCTCCCTGGATTACTAGTCCAGTGACAATGCCATTATGCCATCACCTCCCCAATTAGAGTTTCTATAATCTCGAACACTGGAAATTTTTCTCCCAGCACATGCGTTTGAAAAATATTGCAAGTTGAATTCCATTGATAACGGGTGTTTTGCAACTGCACCTTGCAATACCTCAAGGAGCTATTTTGACTTTTTTATTGCTTTCAATTTAAATATTCATCAGTTCAACTAATATATTTCCTCACTGAGAGGAAGCAGCATCAGAAACCAGTTTCTCTGGCATCAAAAGGGACCACAAACATATTGGACAAGAGGTGAAAGCAAAATACTGCGGATGTTGGAAATCTGAAATAAAAACTCTGAAGAAGAGTCATATGGATTTGAAACATTAACCCTGTTTCTTTCTCCACAGATGCTGCCAGCCCTGCTGAGTTTTTGCAGCATTTTCTGTTTGTATATTGGACAAGAGATCCATTGTGGCTATTTACCTCATTTCCCTGAGGCTTCTCCACTTTTCTGCCACAATTATGGCTGAAGATTGAGGAACTCCGCCAGAAATACCACCCCTAACTTTTGGCTGTCTCTTCAGCGATACTTCACCTGCTTATGGAATACTATATAATACAATAATAATCATATAGCAAAATATTGTTTATGGCACCTCAATTCACATATCAATACAGACTCCTCCCCCCACCACCACCTCTATTTTTCTTGTATACGAGGTAGCAAAGTAAGATGTGCTACGAAACACAGTGAGCCAGGCTGGGCTGTTGTTGACGCCATCTGAGTTTTGAATTGAAGAGGGCTCAGGAGATGCCCTGAAGGTCCAAGAAGGCAGCCATAGGTTGGTGACTCTGTGCTGTGGGCTTTTGAGGTACAGGTACCCCTTTGGAGCAGTGGTGTTCCGCTCGACAGGGCCAAAGAGCCAAAATTGTGCTTGTGAGTTGGCACTTGAGTGCACTCAGAAATTCAGGGGAATGGAGCCTCAGGAGACGAGATTGAAACCTGCGAGATGGACTGTCATGAAAGCTGTCCAAGTTGGAGCAACTTTTTGAGAGGATTCCAAGGTGGGATCTTCAAACGTAAAGATTGGAATCCCTCATGAGAGAAACAGAGTTTCAGTGAGATTAAAAGCAAAAAATTGCAGATGCTGGAAATCCAAATCAAAAATAAAAATAAAAATACCTGGAAAAACTCGGCAGGTCTGGCAGCATCTGCGGAGAGGAACACAGTTAATGTTTCGAGTCCGTATGACTCTATCCAGTTCCACTTGTCCCACCCTCCCTTAAACCAGCTTATATTTCACCTCTCTTCTATTTTTACTTAGTTCTGTTGAAGAGTCATACGGACTCTAAACGTTAACTGTGTCCCTCTCCGCAGATGCTGCCAGACCTGCTGAGCTTTTCCAGCTATTTTTATTTTCAGTGAGATTAGTTGACTCACAGTGTTACTGACATCTGGGTGAGCTGTTGAGAAATCCATAGATCCTGCCTTGGTTGCATCTGCCATTTATTGTGCAGCGTGGTGTGTTTGACCACAGTTGGCTTGTTAATTCACATCTACCTCATACTTATCCTGAATGGTAGAGTATACGATAGATATTGTGAATTGTTTTATCTTTCTGACCTTCTATAGAAAAGCTCATTTTTTGTTTTTTTGTGAAATCTTGCGGCTTTCTTCACTGAGCAAGTGTCTTGAATCTCAAACTTTGTCTACATTTTAAATAACACATTATTGGACCCTAACTGGATCTTTACTCACAACTTGCCGACTATTTTCTCACGCAATTAACCTTAAGTGGAAGAACAAAAGAAGAGGGGAATTGTTTCGGAGTTGCACAGGTAACCAACATGTTTTCTTGTCACCCAGTGCATGTGATGATGCCAAATGGTCAAAGTACAAGTTGCAAATAATTGACTGCACATAGGGCATACTACTTTGGATAGAATTCCGGAGGCAAGGGAAGTGATACGGCATGATTCACAATGTATTTCATGGTAACCCTTTAAATCAACACCAAGGCATTTGTGGTGTTCATTGCACAAACATGAGAGGCCTGGTTTGTGTACGAGAGGCTTGTGGTTGTGCTGCTCCTGTCATGATCTGATGGCCCAGTCATCCCCCCCCGAAACGTTGTAGAAGGGACTGTGGCGTGATGTAGACGAACTGCCTCCAGTACAATGGCCGTGATGGCTTTAGCTGTATTGAAGCTCTGGAGCAAAAGACAGGTTTTTCTCCTGTGCAGGAGGCAAACAGCAGTATCCCATCACTCAGGAGAGATAGGCTTTGTTGACTGTTGCTCTTGTTGATTGTGACAAATGGAGCTGACTATATCAAAAAAAAGAACGCATTCTTCTGCCAGCTTTTCGATGTATCTTCTCCATCTATTTGCCCTTAGCTTATATGTCATTACCAAGCCAAGGAACTAAATATTTATAACTAAACACAGTCTGGTACCTTTCTAGAAAAGGGAAAGGTGGGCAATTGCTGTCGAGCTTTCTTGACAGGGTTATTGACTTAGTCTTCTCTGCACTAAAGATAACACATCATTTGTCAGCCCACTCTCCAA
The DNA here is from genome assembly GCA_026770705.1 of Isurus oxyrinchus. NCBI lineage: Eukaryota > Metazoa > Chordata > Chondrichthyes > Lamniformes > Lamnidae > Isurus > Isurus oxyrinchus. The sequence continues at coordinate 109,413,763 of JANJGN010000019.1, read as the reverse complement.
TTCAATCTGTATCTGCTGATTGTGATTCAGTCTGGGTTGTCTT